>JBAIZL010000004.1:217347421-217467421 GCA_036971475.1 Prosapia bicincta
CAAAACCACCTTTTATCTTTGATAATTGTTTTCTCCTTTACTGGAACAAGCTCAACCTTGTAAGGGCTACTGGTTATGATCACAACTTGCTGAGATTTCGTCTATGGTAACATTTAAACTGCTAGATTTTACAGGATTAGAAGAATCTCCGTCAGCTGAGTTCTGCATAACCAACACCCCACTCGTATTCGAGGAATCATTTCCAACTTCTTTGATGTTCTAGGCCACACCAGAGGCATTAGGCCTCTGTGTTGTGAGGACTGTTTATTAGGGTTCTTCTAGAAGGTCTTGAGCAGAACTAAGTGCTGAATCTCGGTAAATATCTTTGTTAGGTGGTCATAATCTACTTTTCTAAAAATCATTTACGGGGTTAGAGATGGTGGAAGCATTTGACTGAGCATAATTCAACAAAGCTGAAACTTGGAATTTTGTTACAGCCAGTCCAGGATTTGAACGAACTCAGGTTTGAGCTTCTTGGGCGTAAAAGGTTTGCAAAAGTTTGAAAAAGTCTTGTCAAGTGGCTGTAAACGGTGTGTTGTATGTGCTAAACAATTGCAGTTAGCTACAAAAGAATTATGCCATTACCTGTTGCATGATTGAAGGCATCAATGTTTTTTGAATGAGTAGAATGGCCATCTAAAATCAACAACGTTTGTCATCTGTATTTCGCTTGATATAATTGATAAAGTGAATAAGCCACTTTACAAAGAGTTCGCTAAAATCGGATAATTCGACCAAATCTCCTGGAGGTCGCCTGCCTTTAAATCTGGAGCATTCTTACTTGTTTTAATACGATCATTGGTGGCTCATATTGACCAGCAGCACTGACACAACAGGCCATTGCTCATTATGGAATACAATAGTGCAGAATGTGGCAAGCATTCCACAAATGGATTACTATATAACTTGCTGCCCCTTAATTGTACTGGCACGATTTAGGAACAGTGCGCCGATACGAAATAAGCAACCGTGACTCCAAAAATTAACCTAAATATTGTCGTCAATAATCTTCAAGCATACGAAAATTTAGCTAAACCTACGTAGTTTACTATAGTTACTTGTAATCATGTGGTTTAGTATTCCCTTAAGTATGACAGCAAAAATTAACGTTAGACCACTAAATTTACGAAAAAAACGCCACCGCCACTAGACAGAGCTTTCAACAGCGACGTGAAGGGAGGTAATGCAAGTAGTTAACCCCTACATAGCAGCAGCAGTCTATTCCTTCAGAGATTTTAACGTGGTACGTAATAAGCACCGGTACGAAATCGACGACTCTCCCATATATATATAAAGAAATAAGTCAAAATACAAATACAAGAATAATTCTTGAATTTACAATTCAAAGCTTTTCGTTGGCAAACTGTACCAACATCATCAGGAATATTAAACAATTAAAATTAACATATGTGCAAACTAGATAAAATAAACAGCGTTGCCAAATCTATTACAATGTTGGCAAACTATTATTTTAATACAATATTGTAATAGATTTGGCAAAGCTGTTTATTTGATCTAGTTTGCACATATGTCAATTTTAATTGTTTAATATACCTGATGATATTGGTACTGTTTGCCAACGAAACGGTTTGAATTGTAAATTCAATAATTATTCTTGTATTTGTATTTTGACTTATTTCTTTATTAATACACAAGAATACATATTACGATATATATATATATATATATATATATATATATATATATATGATATTGATAATAAAACAATATGGGCTAAATACACCAGGCAAAATTCAATTATATATACAGGGAAAAATATCACCAAATTATTTCAAAATACAAATGTCAAGAATATATATAAAATTAATAACAATCTATTAAATATAGTAAATAATAAATAACAATCATAAAATGAATATTATGCAAAAAAAGGTGGTGTTTACAAATTAAAATGTATAATCTGAATATAAGCATTTTAATGCTTATAAAGTACTAGAAATGTACAAATCGACTTTTGCATATCATTGTAATAACAATAACCACAATTTCCAAATGTAGAAAATATGATATTTTTAAATGATTAAAAATAAAGATACATGAAGCACTCGAAATACAGTACAGTAATAACAACAAATTAATAAGTGAACAAATACAAAGACGTCCTAAGTTTGATGCAATTTTCAGTGTCTATATAACGTTACGTCGGCAAGATAAATTTATATATTGTACGTAACGTAAATATTGTAATAGAGTTATCAACAATGACGCTGGCTCATAAGTTTAATATATTGGCATTATTTAGATCCTCATTCACTATTCATCAGTTGAAACAGGACAAATATGTTACATTAAGACTAGCTGTAACTATTAGCCTTTAGGCCTGCTATTGTGGACAAAGGTGTATATTTGTAGACAATGTTAAAGCCTATTAAAATAAAATATCCGACGTAATGACCATGTGGTAAAAAATGCTTGATGTAATTACAACGTTCGTAAGCCTCTTGTAAGTCATAAGTAATATAATCTATATTTTGGCAAACAGTGGATCATGAATAAACAGTAACTAAGTTATCACAAAAACTAAAATGTACCATATGGGAGTCCCCACTACCGATGCTGTTTTGGCCCTCTGTTATGGTGATCACGTTCGTGCTTACACCTAACTACAAGTTGCACATAAATAAGCTACTTTATATTGAATTTTTATTAAAATATTTTACATTCTATTGTAATTAACAATTAATGATTTCAATCTCTATTTTATCAATTGTTACTGCAACCCTAATTTTCCTTATAATGGCTAAAACTGTACATTGACTTATGTAATGACTTATATTGCCGATATTTTAGATATGATCGTCACAGTACTTTAAGATGTACCAACACCAAAGCAATATATATATATATATATATATATATATATATATATATATATATAAACATGTCACTCAATGTGCCTCCGTGAACTGAAGAGAAAGCTACCGTTTATTAAGTAGCTTTTATGTTTCCGTATGGAGAGATTCCGAGAACGCTGATACAAGTAGGGAAAAGTAGAACGTAGAATTTAAAATCTATTTAAATAATACACGGGATCCATAACGAGGTGAAGCCTGAATAGAGAGCACCCAGAAGGGTTGATTGGGAAAGTTTAACGCTGGAGAGAAATGTCTTTCTAGCGAAAAGAATCCCGTGACACTGATATTTACACCTGTTTGAATAATTTGCCCTTGTAGCAAGAGATACATTCAACTTTCAGAATGAATGTTTCACTCCAAGTGAACGATTCTGACTCCAAGTGCACGCTCCCAGTGGATAGTTCAGTTCTACCCGCACCAGGTTCCATTTTGAAAGTCCATCATTCGCACGCTTTAAACCAAAATTGTCTAAGATAAAGTTACCTAGCCGAGATGTGGACTGACTATATTGCTTTTGAAGCGTATAAATGAGGAGAAAATATAAGAAAGAGGAAAAACTAAAAGAAAATATGATATTGCAAGCGCGTATATTAAAAAATTTGTTTCATGCTAAAAGTGATACAATTTTAAAAATACGGAAAAAAACTAAAAATATAAATAAACTGCTATAAAATAATTCTTTTTTTCTCAACATAAACGGTAAAATCATAGCTTATATAGCAGCTCGTACTATCAATAAATAATACTTCTTTAATTTGCTTTTGTTTCTTCATGCCTTTTAGACGAAAAGCTTAATAAAGTTTGGGATGAGTAATAAATTCATAATAGGTGCCATTCTCAAAGTACTCTTAAAAACTCATAAGAGGTGCCACACCCTAGTTAGTCGCAAGAAATAATAAGAGGCGCTACACTCGAGGGGGTCCTAAAGAATCATAGAGAAGACACTGTAGAGGTATTCTTAAGGAATCATAGAGGTGCCACTATGAAGATAGTCTTAAGGAATCATAGAGATGCCACTCTCAAGGTACTTTCGGGGAGTTATAAGAGGTGCCACTCTCAATATACTATCGGGGAGTTCTAAGTGGTGCCACGCTCAAAGTAATCCATAGGAATAATAAGAGTTCCCAGTCTCAAGGGGAGCTCTAATCTTAAGGAATCATAGAGGTGCCACTCTCAAGGTACTTTCGATCAGTTCTAAGAGATGCTACGCTCAAGGTAATCCAAAGGAATAATAAGAGGTCCCAGTCTCAAGAGGAGCTCTAATCTTAAGGAGTCATAGAGGTGCCACTCTCAAGGTAATCCAAAGAAATAATAATAAGAGGTCCCCGTCTCAAGGGGAGCTATAAACTTAAGGAATCATAGAGGTGCCACGCTCAAGGTAATCCAAAGGAATAATAAGAGTTCCCAGTCTCAAGGCAAACTCTAATCTTAAGGAACCATAGACGCGCCCCTATCAAGACAGTCTTAAGGAATCATAGAGAGGCCACTCTCAAGGTACTTTCGAGTAGTTCTAAGAGGTGCCACGCTCAAAGTAATCCAAAGGAATAATAAGAGTTTCCAGTCTCAAGGGGAGCTCTAATCTTAAGGAATCATAGAGGTGCCACGCTCAAGGTAATCCAAAGGAATAATAAAAGGTCCCAGTCTCAAGGCGAGCTCTAATCTTAAGGAACCATATAGGCGCCCATATCAAGATAGTCTTAAGGAATCATAGAGATGCCAGTCTCAAGGTACTTTCGAGCAGTTGTAAGAAGTGCCACGCTAAGGTAACCCAAAGGAATAATAAGTGGCCCCAGTCTCAAGGGGAGCTCTAATCTTAAGGAATAATAGAGGTGCCACTCTCGAGATACTATTAAGGTATAATAAAGATTTTACTCTCAAGGTACTCGTAGGAAGTCATAAGAGGTGGCACTAACAACGTACTCTTTAGGAATCATAAGAGGTGCCATGCTCGAGGTAGTCTTAAGAAATCTAAGAGAACCCAATCTCACGGTACTCTTAAGGAGTCATAGAAGGTGAGACTGTGAAGGTAGGCCTACTCTAAGGTATCATAAGAGGTGGGACTCTCAAAATACAAGTAGGTCGACTCCTAAGGTGTTGTAATAGGTGCAACTCTCAAGGTAATCTTAAGAAGTCTAAGAGAACCCAATCTCACGGTACTCTTAAGGAGTCATACAAGGTGGGACTGTGAAGGTAGGCCTACTCTAAGGTATCATAAGAGGCGGGACTCTCAAAATACAAGTAGGTCTACTCCTAAGGTATTATAATAGGTGCCACTCTCCAGGTAATATTAAGGAGTCATATGAGGTGCCACTCTCAAGGTAATCTTGAGGAGCAATGAGATTAAGTACCACTCTTAAGGTGCTTTCAAGGAAGTGCTACTTTCGATTTAGGCCTACATCTAAGGTGCCATAAGAGGAGCTTTACCTTTAAGGACTCATAAGAGGTGCCAATATCAAGTAACTATTAACGAATCATAGAGGTTTCACTTATTTACAAATAGAGTACTTAACGGATTCCCTAACTTGGGAATGTAGTTTAAGGGTTATGACAGTCATGAAAATAAATATTCCAATTCAGTTAATGTCTATCATTTTGGAATTTCACCAATTCGTGGCCGATTAGCCGAATAATCCCCCATAGCTCCTCTTGCAAGTACCATCCCACACGAACGTAACAGCACGCCATCCACGCAAGACATTAAGTTATGATTGCATTAAGCAATGCTGGCCAAGAGTTCGTGGGTCTCCGACTTGCACCTGCGATATTTGTATACTTCCTGCATATTACATGAGCTTTCCATCAACTAACACAATGCTAACCGTTGGAATATCTAAGTTTACTAATTCATACATCGGCAGCCGTGCCGCGCTTTACACTCTCCGTGCGATACATCGCCTTTGTTCTAACCACTTTATCGGTCCGGGGGATCTAAGAAAGAATCTCAAAGTGCGATTTAGTGATTTGTTTTCACACTCACTAAACTTGGTTGGATCAATATTGGAATTGAACTTTAATAGCTTTTTATATTCGTTAGACTTTCAGTGATATTTACGTACTTCATCTTAATGTTTGGAGCGAACACTTGGAACGATCACAATTTGTTAAGTAACAAATAAACCCCCGATCCATGGAATGCTCTGCCCTCTCCACAACTTTAAATTACAAACGCAATTGTAACGTTTTTTATATTACCGCCAAACCTCGATCTCAGTAAACGTAACTAAAAATAGTAAATGGTTCCAAAGGCCGCCACGAGAGACCGGCACTTTTCAGCGGACCGATGTTAAACAGCTATTTCGGGGCGAAACGTTTATTTTCCGGTCCCTTGATGAAATTATAAACGAATTAAGCTAAGAAACGTAAGTCGTCTAGTACCAATCTGATAGTTAGAGTCAACGAGAACAGGTCCTTCGCGTCTACCTGGTGACCGAAGGAGAACCCGGCATGCCATCTTCCCGAGGGAACCAGTGAGGTAACATAGATATAAAAAACGACCCGCAACAGGTAAATGATTAAAATATATTTCTATTACATTGATTTATATAAAACGTATATGAGCGCACAGTCCACAACCCGTGGAGGATTACTTGTTGTAATTCATGATTCTAAATTCTACTTCAATATTAATATTAATAGTTGCGTTGTTTTTAAATCCTTCGACGCCGGTGTGCTAACACAATTAATAATATATCGACTATTATATTGATTTATTACTATAAAACGTGCTATTGTCATACCCCCCCCCAAAAAAATATATTTAAGCTTCCAGCTTATATGCCTACAATTACACTTAATTTATTTATTCTATAATATTATTTATTATTTTAGGTTCACCGTAATAACAAGATATATATATATATATATATATATATATATATATATATATATATATATATAATAGGCTATATAATTGATTAACAACTTACTACTCTATGTATATCCTTTAAGCAAATATATAAATCTGGTACAGAACGTTATCTTCTGATTTAGTTATTTCTAAATATCGTGGTGTTTGGGTTTCATTGTTCGTTACTACAATTATTTCCACAATCTTTATAGAGTTTTAGAACATTTTTTTTATTTCGTTACAATTTAACTGGATTGTAATCTTGATAATTTTGATCAATTGATCCTTTTTTATCATTTTACTTGTCTTAGATGTTACACTAAGAAACATTATCGGGACTATAACTGATAATTTTAAACCCAATAAAAAAAAATCTTATATACTCTACATTCTTATAAGCTTCAGAAATTATGCTGTATTTAACATTAAATTCGTTTTAACTTGATATACTTTCATTTTAAAAAGGTTTTCACCCCATATATCACACAAGGTTAGAATCATTGATTTTAGCAACATTTGCATAGTGAAATTTAAATTAGAAAGTGATTTTTCTGGTCAAGATGAAATTTGACTAGATGGTCAGTAGTAGAAGGTGACTCCGTGGTTTTTGCTAACCCTGTTTTTAATAGTCTACTGGTTGCAGGTAAAATACGCTCTCATGGCTGTTGGTTCTAAATTGGTTTTTGCGTTAGTTACTTCCGTTGATTGGCGATGACTCCACCAGGAAAAAAATTTAAATTGGTTTTCCAAAATGGTAAATCTTTAAGTGGTTGATTCAGATACGAGGGTCTTGATTCTGTGGTACGGTTATTGTTTTATCTAATACTATAAAATAAACATGGGCCTGGACAAATCTTTTTTTCACCAAAGGATTTTTGGTTTTTTTTATTTTTTGGGGATTTATGGTCACAGAAATCGATCGGTCTCAACCTTGGGAAAATTCGAGAATACGCCCCAAATGGCTTCTACAGGTCCCATGCAAGGGATCTAAGCAAGGCCCCGGAAAAAACTTTTTTCGCTAAAAGATTTTTGAAATTTTTGGGGGGAGTTTCGGCCAAGAGAAATCGATGGCACGCCTGTCTCAACCTTGCGAAAATTAGGGATTCCATCCCAGTGGCTCCTAGATCTTCCATGTTATCCTTATGGAACTCAATCCTAATTTTTAAACAACAGGTGATGATCTTGGTCAGCCCTTGGCTCAACGGTGCTGCCCAAACCGAGGACGGCACGGAAAGATCTGGCCACGGAATGGGCAGGCGGCGGATCAGTCTACGTATGACAGCAGTGGTGGACATCCCGCAACAACAAACGTCAACCAACCTAAACATAAAGTATTTCTGTTGATTCATATATTCAGATTGTGTTTATCTGTGTGCGCGTTTTCGCTTAATTAACTTTTCATAAATCTTCTATCTTATCCAAGTGAAGTTCGGTCTCCCGGTACTTATTAAAATAGTCGTCCTTTGGTCTCCATATCAACCGGGATTAACATTGTTGCCATACTTCATATTACACTCGTCAGCGTGGCATTATTAGCATCCCTTCTACAGCCTTTTCTTGTGTAAGAAATCAAACCTGCATTCTGACAATGTGTCAACGCCGAGTTCAGATGTCCCCCAAACGGAGTATTTGGTTTTTTATAAATTCTATTATTTCCATTTTTTTTCAAATACAATGTTAAAAATTTTATACATTGATATAAAAAATTTAATTAAATTTTACAAAAAAAGATAATTTTAATATAAATCTGAGCATAATTTTAAATTCCAACACGGTATGATGCGCGGGAATGTGTTCACCGTAGACTGACCCACATATGCAACATGACAATAGTGTTTGTTTTCCATTCTAATCTTTCGACCCCAAACATTTTCTAATTAAGAAAGTTCAAAACTTACATATAGCTAAAATATTAGGTTTATTAAATTTGACGTCCTCTATACGGACGTTGCACATGAGTACATTACTTCAACAAAGCGAATGTGTCGATAAAAATGTAATTGCCCCATGTATGCATTAGAGAGCTGTCCGAAAGTGTTGCATCCTTTTATTGGAATCCTGTTGCCCTTCCATTCTAATGTGTGAAGCGGGTACGGATTTAATAGGATAAAAACAATAACTCCATTACCAACAGCACAGTGGCTAATGGACTATTCCACCCCCTGCAACCCCCCCCCTTCGGTACTACAAATATAACAGGCTAAATACTGTTTTAATTTATATTACAAATGTTTAATATTTATATTTCCATTATTATTTTGTATTCAAATAAATGTTGTGTTATTAACACCCTCAACACTGATTTGTAAATTTGAGGGTTAAATTTAAAGGTAAAACTTCTGTAAAACCATAATTTAAAAATAAAAATCAATAAAACACCAGTATTGCATTTCAATTTATTATTTTTAGTGTAACTTTAACATTATGAAACATTACCCTGATGATGACAATTTAGTTGCCGAAATGTGCATAAGATAGTAATAGGGGTCTCTTTTAATGTTTTTAATTTGAAATGAATATTTTAAAAAGCTTTTTTATTTAAAAAAAAATACATCCTAGATATGTAATTTGTACAACGAACCTGAAAATTATGTAACAATACCTACAAATAAAAACTTAAGCCCCAAAATGTGCAGATATAACAATAAAAGTGTTTTCTATAATTATTTAGAATCTCTACCCCCCTATCTGTATCTATGTAGAAGTTCTATGCCCCTATTAATATCTATGTAGAGCCTCTTTTGCCCTACCTATGTCTATGTAGACGTTCTATGGCCCTATCTTTATCTATGTAGAAGCTCATGTACCCATGCTCATATACCCAAGACATATACCCATGTCTATATCTGTGTAGAAGTTCTATGTCCCTATCTGTATCTATGTAGCAGCTCCATGTCCCTATCTATATTTATGTAGAAGCTCTATGTGTCTACCTATGTATAGGTACCAGTTCTATGCAACTATTTATATCTATGTAGAACCTCTTTAGCCCTACTATGTCTATGTAGAAGTTCTATCCCCCTATCTGTATCTATGTAGAAGTACCATGCCCTATCTATATCTATGTAGACGTTCTATGCCCCTATTTATATCTATGTAGAACCTCCTTGGCCCTACCTATGTCTATGTAGACGTTCTATGTCCCTATGTTTATCTATGTAGAAGCTCTATACACATGTCTATATCTGTGTAGAAGTTCTATGCCCCTATTTATATCTATGTAGAGGCTCTTTTGCCCTACCTATGTCTATGTAGACGTTCTATGTCCCTATCTTTATCTATGTAGAAGCTCTATACCACATGTCCATATCTATGTAGCAGCTCTATGCCCCTTTCTATGTATATGTATCAGTTCTATGCAACTATTTATATCTATGTAGAACCTCTTTGGCCCTACTATGTCTATGTAGAAGTTCTATGCTCCTATATGTATCTATGTAGAAGTTTTATGTACCTATCTATATCTATGTAGCAGTTCTATGCCCCTATCTACAGTTATGTAGAAGCTCTATGCCCCTACCTATGTATATGTAGCAGTTCTACGGCCCGACTTATACTGATCGTTTTAATCTGAAAGGTTTAATATTGTTCCAGCTGCAACCGAACTACCACGCAGCCAATATATCTTTTCTTTTCTACAGTGTTTATCTTTCATTTTATCTTTGATGAAATTCCTCAACATTCCATATGTTTTCTTCATCATGAAATGTCTTAGATATTTCAGTTCGTTATATAATTTTTTACCCCTCCGGAGCTTAAATTGGATAAAATCTGTAGTCAATAATGAGTAAACTGAAATGTTTTTAATTTCAATGTGGGCTAACATAAATTAAACTCAATAAATTGAATTGAAATAATAATCTGCCCAATCTAAATAAAAACAAATGCATAAAATAAAACTATCTGTGTATTTATAAAATGTATTTACTATCTGTGCATGTCTACCAGTAGTTGAACCTGCATCCTGATAATTCTCTTTACAAGTTATACACTGACAGCGGACCTACAGAACGCAACTGGTGACGGCAACGCAACGCAAACTTGAGTTGCTTTTTCACAGCATACGGAGTTGAATGCATATATTTATAGTGAAGTGATAGCAACGCGAATAGCGAGTGACACAGAAACTAGAGTTGCTCCGATCACGACATGCTGTAAACTCGTTGCTCAGTTTCTCAGTTGCCAGCAGTATTTGTTGTGTTGTGTATGCCTATGCGTTTATCAAGAGTGCTCCCGTATTTAAATAATTATTATTTTTATTTGAATATTTTGTGTTTCTGTTTCTCTGAATAGCCTTTTATTATACTGCTATAGTATGCCAGAAAAACAAAATATTGCTGGTTCTGGTCTGGATTTGTGTATCCGACAACTTTAAGACGATGCTAATGATTACCAACAATGTTTTCAAAATATATATAAAATCGGCACTTCAACTATAAAATTTTATTTGTTTGAAAAATATTTTTTATTTCATCGTAATGTAATGTTACTTTAGGTTTTGCATTTTTACATGAAAAGAAATACATAAATGAGCAATTAACCTTAGCTGGGTGTTATTGTTAATCTTACTCCAGCTGAAATTTATTTCTCCATCTTTCTTAAATTATAGACAAGGACGCCATCTTCGTCTGACGATGACATAACTGGCAACTTTATATGAACAAACCTGTAAACCGACAAGCAACTTTACTAATAGCGCTCAAGTTTACGTTGCGTTGCGGTCACCAGTTGCCTTCTGTATGTCCGCAGCCATAGAGAATCAGTATGACTCAGACGAAGGAAGATGCCGAGCGCTGTATGCAATAGACCAGTTAGGGCAGAGCTACTCCGGGACAGGTTTATTGAGTATTAGGAGCCGCGGCGCTGCAGGAGGTTTACAGGGCCGGGTAGCACGGAAGTCCTGCAGCCAGCGGGTGTCCGGACCTCCTCGTGCTGGAGGCGATCGGATGTAATGAGCTTGTCAAAACCATTTTGCGTTCGTACAAAATTTGTTACACAGTGTAAATTATTCTTAGTACAACTCGTTTCAAATGAATCTATTATAAACAGTGTCATCCCAGTAAACAGTATTGGCAATTTCCAAGCCACTCGACGAATTTGAACAAAATTTGGGCAACATTTGTTTAAATGAAAATAAATTGAACTATTGAGACTAGGGATGGGCCGATTCCTAAAATTTTCGATTCCGATTCCGATTCCGATTCTAAAATTTTCCTTTCGATTCTCGATTCTTTAGTCGATTCTCGATTCTCGATTCTTTCAAGTTATATTAGCTTACATGCTAGTTCTCTAATAATTAATTTAGTTAACATCTTGGTCATATGGCAAAACCTTTTAAAAGTTCAGTTTTAATGTAAAAGGCTACACAAAACCTTCAACCGTAAGAGTGATATCTGTCTATAATATAATTTATTAAGGATAAGTTTCGGAGGAATAATACAGTGTTTCTGTTATCCGTCTATTCGCTCAACCGTCGTGGCCACGGTTCCGACGGTGACGGTTAATCGAGTTTTTACTGTACTTTTTTGTGTTTTGTTCTGACATTTAGTGAGAGAGAGAGAGAGAGAGAGAGAGAGAGAGAGAGAGAGAGAGAGAGAGAGAGAGAGAGAGACGAGCGATGTCAAACGACCAGAAATGGTTACGATCTTGATTACTGTTGCTTCATAAATAATAATATTTTCGTTTACTTTTATCATGTAATTCATTCAAATCAACTAATACATAAATAAGACATAGTTGGTAATTAATTATTTTTCCACACAAATATAATAAATTTTAGTAATAAATTTTGTTTGGTAATAAATCACTCCACACGCATATTTTAATAGTTAACAAAATAGGAATCGGAATCGACACTTTTATGAATGAAGAATCGAGTATCGACGATTCCTCGATACCACTTAGAATCGACGATTCCTGGAATCGAGAATCGGAATCGGCCCATCCCTAATTGAGACCTATTCTGTAGCTTTCTCTAAAAGATATTCTTATTAGAACGTTTTTAAACAGCAGCGTAATTTTAAAAATTGTTTACTAATGTGTTTTTTGTACAAAACTGGGCTGAATATATTCTTCAACAATTACCAATTTTTCTATAACTATTTACTTCCTATTTTAGTTTAAAGATCATCTGTTCATACGAATATTATTGCCTACGAATGTAAAAATTGATTGATAATTTAGTTGGATTAGAAGAGAAGATATAAATAAAGCCCTCATGGTACAAGATATAACTTAGGGTGGATTCTTTGTAACGTCCTTACCTGAAATTAACGTATTAACAGGGCTATAAGTGGCAGCCCGTTACACTGCATTTTATAAAGTCGGTGCTTATTGAAAATTTTTTAAAGTGGAAGATATCCAAAATGGTTTTAAAAAATTTAAAGATAGTAAGAATTTAAGAGTAATAGTAAATAAAATGCAACAAGTTAAGAAGAAATTAAGCAAATGAGCATAACGTGCAGAAACAAATAGGCGATTCAACTCCATCTAGTGGAATACAAAAAAATGAAGATAAAAAAGTTGATCTATAAAATGTTTGTTAAAAGTTTGACTTATTGGGTAGCAAACTAGATATTAAAAGGAAATATTATAGTAAAAATAGTGGTAGGCCCTAAATGAAACAGAGTACTAAAGACTAACAAGAATGGAATGAAGAAACAAAATAAAAAGAAACACATAAATACAGATATTGTATAGCGTGAATAATAAAGCTAAGAAGAGAACAACAAGTAGTCTACACACAGAAGAACCAGTAACAGCAAATGGATAAAGACGATGATAGAATAGAGTCCTTTAGCAATAATTAAAATAGGCGAGCCCTTGTAGATTCTAGAGAAACGAAAAGGAGGATATTTATTAAGTAGATGATACTGTAAAAGTCATTATAATGAGAAGTCCTAAAATATTCCAGTAAAACCTAATATTTAACCACTTTTAATGCTAAAAGTACATCGTTATTTATAATAATTTGCAATATCAATGGTGTCTAAATAAAACTCTTTAAAATAATACAAATATGATTTTATGCACTTCTCCAATAACCAGTGAAGTTTGCCTCGTTTGTGCAAATATATACGAAACTGGAATTCCGGTTTAGGCTACATGACGCCAAAGTAAAAGCTGTTAACAAAATATTTCCGCTAATAAATTCCAATTTGGTTACCCTACAGGTGTCACTGTAAGAGCCCGTATGTTGGCAGTTCTTAAGATTTTCCAGTAACACCTAAGATTATCAAATTTCAAACTCTTCTGTGATCATCGTTCATTTAGATCGTTTACCTTCATGCAGTCGGTAAATCTTGGGTTTTACCTCAGAGGCACGGTAAATGATACCCAACCTAACCTAACATTACCCAAACTAACCTAACCTGAACTTAATTGATGCGCTCTTTGCTAGGAAGAAAATATTAGGAAATACTCATTGTTTTATTCTGAAAAACAACATTTAAAAACAGTCATTGGTAAAACCTAGCATCTCCTATATTTTAATGGTAAGAGTAGGAGAAACATTTTATATTTTTTTATAAAATCCTTACATTTACTCACTAATATTGGTACATTTTAAGGCTTACTAGTAAAGCTCAAGATATAACATATAGCCTACATTCATAGTAACATAAAGGCGTTATTCTGTACTGAATAAGTCAGCGACGAAAGTAACATCTTGGACTAATTGCAAATAAATTAAATGGAATTTCAAAGCCATAAAAAAAGAGAAAGTCATGAAAGCGAGGTATATTTTACTTTCATAATTTGGCGACCTGGTAGAGAATAACTGAAGCCAAGTTCTGTCATTGCGACGGTAAACAATTCGGGACTGCTCCATTAAGTCGTAGAATTTTAATTAACCCTAGCGAAGTCCAAGGTGGAATAAATCAAAGTTTAATGGGTCCAGGAGGAAGCCTATCTGTTGATAACGATTATAATCAGATCAAAAGAACTGGTTATGTTAAATTTTTAAGAAGTTTGGTAATTAAAAATGTCTTTTATTAAGTCGTGAAGGAATCTTTGATGCAGGTTTCCGTTTTCACGGAACTGATTTTGTTACTTTGATTTGCGAAAATATAAAGTTGTCATACTGGCGTCACAACATGACTCTAAAGATTTTACTATAAGGTCTCTCAATTACCATTTACCCAAGTAGTTTGAAGAAGCAGTAGGCCCTAGAAGAGAAAGTTGGCTAGTCCCTTCCAGAAGAAGTAGTCACTTCAGAAAGAGAAATTCCTTGAGGAAGAAATAGTCTATTGAAGAAGAAGTAGTCCCTCGAAGAAGATCCCTTTGAAGAATGGCCCTTTGAAGAAGAAGTAGGCTAGTCTATTGAAGATATAGTAGTCCCTTAAAAAAAGTAGTCACTTCAGAAAGAAGTGGTTCTTTGAGGACGAAGTAGTTTCTTAAAGCAGAAGTGATTTCCTAAAAAAGAAGTAGTCTCTTGGAGTAGAAGTAATTCCTTAAAGGAGAAGTAATTCCTCAAGGAAGAGGTAATTCCTTAAAGAAGAAGTAATTCCTCAAGGAAGAGGTAATTCCTTAAAAAAGAAGTAGTCTGTTGGAGTAGAAGTAATTCCTTAAAGAAGAAGTAATTCCTCAAGGAAGAAGTCATTCCTTAAAAAAGAAGTGGTCTCTTGGAGTAGAAGTAATTCCTTAAAGAAGAAGTAATTCCTCAAGGAAGAGGTAATTCCTTAAAAAAGAAGTAGTCTCTTGGAGTAGAAGTAATTCCTTAAAGAAGACGTAATTCCTCAAAGAAGAGGTAATTCCTTAAAAAAGAAGTAGTCTCTTGGAGTAGAAGTAATTCCTTAAAGAAGAAGTAATTCCTCAAGGAAGAGGTAATTCCTTAAAAAAGAAATAGTCTCTTGGAGTAAAAGTAATTCCTTTATGAAGAAGTAATTCCTTAAGGAGGAAGTAATTCCTTAAAAAAGAAGTAGTAGGCCTACCTTGAAGAAGAAGTGATTTCTTAAAGAAGAAGTAATTCCTCAAGGAAGAAGTAATTCCTCAAGGAAGAAGTAATTCCTTAATGAGAAAGTAATTCCTTAAAAAGAAGTAGTAGGCCTACCTTGAAGAAGAAGTGATTCCTTAAAGAAGAAGTAATTTCTCAAGGAAGAAGTAATTCCTCTAGGAAGAAGTAATTCCTTAAAAAAGAAGTAGTATTTTGGACTAGAAGTAATTCCTTGAGGAAGTAGTACTACCTTTATTAAGAAGAAGTGATTCCTTGAGCAACAAGTAGCCTAATTACTTAAAAAAGAAGTATTCTCTTGAATTAGAAGTAATTACTTTAAAAAGTAGTCCCTTGGAGTAGAAGTAATTCCTTGATGAAGAAGTAATTTCTTAAGAAGGAAGTTATTCCTTAAAAAAGTAGTCCCTTGGAGTAGAAGTAATTCCTTGATGAAGAAGTAATTTCTTTAGAAGGAAGTAATTCATTAAAAAAGAAGTAGTACCTTGAAAAAGAAGTAATTCCTTGAAGAAGAAGTCATTCCTTGAGGAGGAAGTAATCCCTTAAAAAAGAAGTAGTACCTTGAAAAAGAAGTAATTCCTTGAAGAAGAAGTCATTCCTTGAGGAGGAAGTAATCCCTTAAAAAATAAGTAGTAGCCTACCTTGAAGAAGAAGTAATTCCTTGAAGAGGAAGTAATCCCTTAAAAAATAAGTAGTAGCCTACCTTGAAGAAGAAGTAATTCCTTAAAGAAGAAGTTAGTCCTTGAGGAGGAAGTACAGTAGAGCCTTGAAATACCAAGTCCTGATTTTCACATCTTCGAGCCCGCCCTAGAGTCGGTTATGCAAGGTATTAACCAGTCAAGCCGCCGGCGTTTATAAACATTTCCACGTCAGCATTTGCTATCTCATATAACAACTAAAGTGCTGATTTTCACATCTTCGATCCCGCCCTAGAGTCGGTTATGCAAGGTATTAACCAGTCAAGCCGCCGGCGTTTATAAACATTTCCACGTCAGCATTTGCTATCTCATATAACAACTAAAGTGCTGATTTTCACATCTTCGAGCCCGCCCTAGAGTCGGTTATGCCGTGGTATTAACCAGTCAAGCCGCCGGCGTTTATAAACATTTCCACGTCAGCATTTGCTATCTCATATAACAACTAAAGTGCTGATTTTCACATCTTCGAGCCCGCCCTAGAGTCGGTTATGCAAGGTATTAACCAGTCAAGCCGCCGGCGTTTATAAACATTTCCACGTCAGCATTTGCTATCTCATATAACAACTAAAGTGCTGATTTTCACATCTTCGATCCCGCCCTAGAGTCGGTTATGCAAGGTATTAACCAGTCAAGCCGCCGGCGTTTATAAACATTTCCACGTCAGCATTTGCTATTTCATATAACAACTAAAGTGCTGATTTTCACATCTTCGAGCCCGCCCTAGAGTCGGTTATGCAAGGTATTAACCAGTCAAGCCGCCGGCGTTTATAAACATTTCCACGTCAGCATTTGCTATTTCATATAACAACTAAAGTGCTGATTTTCACATCTTCGAGCCCGCCCTAGAGTCGGTTATGCAAGGTATTAACCAGTCAAGCCGCCGGCGTTTATAAACATTTCCACGTCAGCATTTGCTATTTCATATAACAACTAAAGTGCTGATTTTCACATCTTCGAGCCCGCCCTAGAGTCGGTTATGCCGTGGTATTAACCAGTCAAGCCGCCGGCGTTTATAAACATTTCCACGTCAGCATTTGCTATCTCATATAACAACTAAAGTGCTGATTTTCACATCTTCGATCCCGCCCTAGAGTCGGTTATGCAAGGTATTAACCAGTCAAGCCGCCGGCGTTTATAAACATTTCCACGTCAGCATTTGCTATCTCATATAACAACTAAAGTGCTGATTTTCACATCTTCGAGCCCGCCCTAGAGTCGGTTATGCCGTGGTATTAACCAGTCAAGCCGCCGGCGTTTATAAACATTTCCACGTCAGCATTTGCTATCTCATATAACAACTAAAGTGCTGATTTTCACATCTTCGAGCCCGCCCTAGAGTCGGTTATGCCGTGGTATTAACCAGTCAAGCCGCCGGCGTTTATAAACATTTCCACGTCAGCATTTGCTATCTCATATAACAACTAAAGTGCTGATTTTCACATCTTCGAGCCCGCCCTAGAGTCGGTTATGCCGTGGTATTAACCAGTCAAGCCGCCGGCGTTTATAAACATTTCCACGTCAGCATTTGCTATTTCATATAACAACTAAAGTGCTGATTTTCACATCTTCGAGCCCGCCCTAGAGTCGGTTATGCCGTGGTATTAACCAGTCAAGCCGCCGGCGTTTATAAACATTTCCACGTCAGCATTTGCTATCTCATATAACAACTAAAGTGCTGATTTTCACATCTTCGATCCCGCCTTAGAGCCGGTTATGCCGTGGTATTAACCAGTCAAGCCGCCGGCGTTTATAAACATTTCCACGTCAGCATTTGCTATCTCATATAACAACTAAAGTGCTGATTTTCACATCTTCGATCCCGCCTTAGAGCCGGTTATGCCGTGGTATTAACCAGTCAAGCCGCCGGCGTTTATAAACATTTCCACGTCAGCATTTGCTATCTCATATAACAACTAAAGTGCTGATTTTCACATCTTCGATCCCGCCTTAGAGCCGGTTATGCCGTGGTATTAACCAGTCAAGCCGCCGGCGTTTATAAACATTTCCACGTCAGCATTTGCTATCTCATATAACAACTAAAGTGCTGATTTTCACATCTTCGATCCCGCCTTAGAGCCGGTTATGCCGTGGTATTAACCAGTCAAGCCGCCGGCGTTTATAAACATTTCCACGTCAGCATTTGCTATCTCATATAACAACTAAAGTGCTGATTTTCACATCTTCGATCCCGCCTTAGAGCCGGTTATGCCGTGGTATTAACCAGTCAAGCCGCCGGCGTTTATAAACATTTCCACGTCAGCATTTGCTATCTCATATAACAACTAAAGTGCTGATTTTCACATCTTCGATCCCGCCTTAGAGCCGGTTATGCCGTGGTATTAACCAGTCAAGCCGCCGGCGTTTATAAACATTTCCACGTCAGCATTTGCTATCTCATATAACAACTAAAGTGCTGATTTTCACATCTTCGATCCCGCCTTAGAGCCGGTTATGCCGTGGTATTAACCAGTCAAGCCGCCGGCGTTTATAAACATTTCCACGTCAGCATTTGCTATCTCATATAACAACTAAAGTGCTGATTTTCACATCTTCGATCCCGCCTTAGAGCCGGTTATGCCGTGGTATTAACCAGTCAAGCCGCCGGCGTTTATAAACATTTCCACGTCAGCATTTGCTATCTCATATAACAACTAAAGTGCTGATTTTCACATCTTCGATCCCGCCTTAGAGCCGGTTATGCCGTGGTATTAACCAGTCAAGCCGCCGGCGTTTATAAACATTTCCACGTCAGCATTTGCTATCTCATATAACAACTAAAGTGCTGATTTTCACATCTTCGATCCCGCCTTAGAGCCGGTTATGCCGTGGTATTAACCAGTCAAGCCGCCGGCGTTTATAAACATTTCCACGTCAGCATTTGCTATCTCATATAACAACTAAAGTGCTGATTTTCACATCTTCGAGCCCGCCCTAGAGTCGGTTATGCAAGGTATTAACCAGTCAAGCCGCCGGCGTTTATAAACATTTCCACGTCAGCATTTGCTATCTCATATAACAACTAAAGTGCTGATTTTCACATCTTCGAGCCCGCCCTAGAGTCGGTTATGCCGTGGTATTAACCAGTCAAGCCGCCGGCGTTTATAAACATTTCCACGTCAGCATTTGCTATCTCATATAACAACTAAAGTGCTGATTTTCACATCTTCGATCCCGCCCTAGAGTCGGTTATGCCGTGGTATTAACCAGTCAAGCCGCCGGCGTTTATAAACATTTCCACGTCAGCATTTGCTATTTCATATAACAACTAAAGTGCTGATTTTCACATCTTCGAGCCCGCCCTAGAGTCGGTTATGCCGTGGTATTAACCAGTCAAGCCGCCGGCGTTTATAAACATTTCCACGTCAGCATTTGCTATCTCATATAACAACTAAAGTGCTGATTTTCACATCTTCGAGCCCGCCCTAGAGTCGGTTATGCCGTGGTATTAACCAGTCAAGCCGCCGGCGTTTATAAACATTTCCACGTCAGCATTTGCTATTTCATATAACAACTAAAGTGCTGATTTTCACATCTTCGATCCCGCCTTAGAGTCGGTTATGCCGTGGTATTAACCAGTCAAGCCGCCGGCGTTTATAAACATTTCCACGTCAGCATTTGCTATTTCATATAACAACTAAAGTGCTGATTTTCACATCTTCGAGCCCGCCCTAGAGTCGGTTATGCAAGGTATTAACCAGTCAAGCCGCCGGCGTTTATAAACATTTCCACGTCAGCATTTGCTATCTCATATAACAACTAAAGTGCTGATTTTCACATCTTCGATCCCGCCTTAGAGTCGGTTATGCCGTGGTATTAACCAGTCAAGCCGCCGGCGTTTATAAACATTTCCACGTCAGCATTTGCTATTTCATATAACAACTAAAGTGCTGATTTTCACATCTTCGAGCCCGCCCTAGAGTCGGTTATGCAAGGTATTAACCAGTCAAGCCGCCGGCGTTTATAAACATTTCCACGTCAGCATTTGCTATCTCATATAACAACTAAAGTGCTGATTTTCACATCTTCGAGCCCGCCTTAGAGTCGGTTATGCCGTGGTATTAACCAGTCAAGCCGCCGGCGTTTATAAACATTTCCACGTCAGCATTTGCTATTTCATATAACAACTAAAGTGCTGATTTTCACATCTTCGAGCCCGCCCTAGAGTCGGTTATGCAAGGTATTAACCAGTCAAGCCGCCGGCGTTTATAAACATTTCCACGTCAGCATTTGCTATCTCATATAACAACTAAAGTGCTGATTTTCACATCTTCGAGCCCGCCCTAGAGTCGGTTATGCCGTGGTATTAACCAGTCAAGCCGCCGGCGTTTATAAACATTTCCACGTCAGCATTTGCTATCTCATATAACAACTAAAGTGCTGATTTTCACATCTTCGAGCCCGCCTTAGAGTCGGTTATGCCGTGGTATTAACCAGTCAAGCCGCCGGCGTTTATAAACATTTCCACGTCAGCATTTGCTATTTCATATAACAACTAAAGTGCTGATTTTCACATCTTCGAGCCCGCCCTAGAGTCGGTTATGCAAGGTATTAACCAGTCAAGCCGCCGGCGTTTATAAACATTTCCACGTCAGCATTTGCTATCTCATATAACAACTAAAGTGCTGATTTTCACATCTTCGAGCCCGCCCTAGAGTCGGTTATGCCGTGGTATTAACCAGTCAAGCCGCCGGCGTTTATAAACATTTCCACGTCAGCATTTGCTATTTCATATAACAACTAAAGTGCTGATTTTCACATCTTCGATCCCGCCCTAGAGTCGGTTATGCAAGGTATTAACCAGTCAAGCCGCCGGCGTTTATAAACATTTCCACGTCAGCATTTGCTATCTCATATAACAACTAAAGTGCTGATTTTCACATCTTCGAGCCCGCCCTAGAGTCGGTTATGCAAGGTATTAACCAGTCAAGCCGCCGGCGTTTATAAACATTTCCACGTCAGCATTTGCTATCTCATATAACAACTAAAGTGCTGATTTTCACATCTTCGATCCCGCCCTAGAGTCGGTTATGCAAGGTATTAACCAGTCAAGCCGCCGGCGTTTATAAACATTTCCACGTCAGCATTTGCTATCTCATATAACAACTAAAGTGCTGATTTTCACATCTTCGAGCCCGCCCTAGAGTCGGTTATGCAAGGTATTAACCAGTCAAGCCGCCGGCGTTTATAAACATTTCCACGTCAGCATTTGCTATCTCATATAACAACTAAAGTGCTGATTTTCACATCTTCGAGCCCGCCCTAGAGTCGGTTATGCAAGGTATTAACCAGTCAAGCCGCCGGCGTTTATAAACATTTCCACGTCAGCATTTGCTATCTCATATAACAACTAAAGTGCTGATTTTCACATCTTCGATCCCGCCCTAGAGTCGGTTATGCAAGGTATTAACCAGTCAAGCCGCCGGCGTTTATAAACATTTCCACGTCAGCATTTGCTATCTCATATAACAACTAAAGTGCTGATTTTCACATCTTCGATCCCGCCCTAGAGTCGGTTATGCAAGGTATTAACCAGTCAAGCCGCCGGCGTTTATAAACATTTCCACGTCAGCATTTGCTATCTCATATAACAACTAAAGTGCTGATTTTCACATCTTCGAGCCCGCCCTAGAGTCGGTTATGCCGTGGTATTAACCAGTCAAGCCGCCGGCGTTTATAAACATTTCCACGTCAGCATTTGCTATCTCATATAACAACTAAAGTGCTGATTGGATTGATAGAAAACTATTCAAGGAATGGTTTTTAATGAGTTTGGGCCCTAAACTGAAACTCTCTTAAACGAAAAGAGTTTGCCTTGGAAGATTATTCTACTGTTAGACTAAGCGCCGTAGCATCCCGATGAAGCTTTCCGATTAACTGTGCTCTGATTATATCCGTGTTTTATATCTTCCCATAAAATACAAGCCGATGGATCACAGTTTCTGGAATATATAAAAAATCCACAAGTTACCTTTTACAACATCCCTTGGAAGCGCCTGAAGGGGAAGAACGTATTGTAGGCTTTCTAAATAACATTACAGTTAAGGGAGGTGTGACTGGAGAGCCGAATCATGGAACTAAATAAAACAAGACACATCAAGGAATTCGTGGAATAAAATCCTGAGTCATAATGAAAGTGTTGCCTGTGTTATTGATCCACAAGAAGAAAAAGATTTTGCATTTCTTATCAAAAAACTTCCAGGTTGTGAAACTCCAATGTGAAAAATCTAATATAACATGTTACGATTATTGGTGGTAAAAAAATACTACTGAAGGCAGTGATGACTAGAATAAAGATGAATAAACGACCACCTTGGAAACTGTAATACGGTATATTGATCAACAGACAGACAGCCCGCCAGCAAATGTGCTTCTGCTAAGACGTCTACGCGACACCGTAGCATGAAAACTATCTGATACGCAGACGCAGAAAACACATAACATATTCGAAAAACTGTAGCAACTGAGATTAACAATGTATTCCAATGCAATACAAATGTATGTAAGTATTGTAATCAATAAAGCTCTATAATCGTATTTTTTGCGTTCCTAATTACAGTATTAGGGTTCATTTGAACTCCAGTTTTTTCTAATGTACAGGGACGCATTTCCGTACAATTCGAGTTTTCCGGTATAACTATAAGTCTTATACCGGTGACCCATCTATCGAGATTCTACTGTAATTCTTGTTGAAGAATTATTAATGTTTGTATCTACATTTCTAGTTTCAAAATATACGTCTTTTGAAGAACTATTGTTTCTTTAAATCACGACTCCAATGTGATTGACCCGTGATATAGGTTGGTGTGTAGGGGAACGGTAGTCCTTCTGGATACCCCTAAGTTCCCTTGTACAGTTGACTCAGCTTGAATGTCGCTGTTGCCCTAAATGCTTACTGGCTGTATTAGAGCTACTGTATGATAGTCCAGCATGAATCGTGTCTTCTGGTAGGGGAAGGAGCGTGATGCTCATCCGTCAAATAGGCTCCCGTCTATGTTAGGTTGGGCAAAGAAAAGGTAGGTTGATTGAGGTAAGGAAGATTAGGGAAAAGAATATTAAGAGAGAGTAGGTTGAAGAGTGTAGGCACTGGAAGAGCAAGTTAATGAAGGATATATTGAGAAACGGAAAGTTTAGGGAAAGTATGCTACGAAATCGTAGGTTGAGGTAGACCAGATTAACGAGGGAGATATTAAGAGAAGTAGGTTTGTAGGTTATGGAGAAGATAGTTTGAGAACAGAATATTGAGAAACGGGAAGTCAAGGAAAGGTACGTTAAGGAGTGGTAGCTATGGAAGAGCAGGTTCAGAGAGAGAATATTAGGAGGGAGTAGGTTAAACGAAAGTAAGTCTAGGAAGTCTAGGAAGAACAAGTTAATCAAGGGTACATTTATAAATGGTAAGTTAGGGAAAGGTTAGCTGAGGAAGAGTAAATTCAAAATGGTAAGATAAGGAAGGCATATTAAGGAAGAAAATATTAAACAAATATATTAAGGGTTAATTTTGGAAAAATTGTGATAGAAGTGTACGTTGAGAAATGTTAGGATGAGAAAATTTACGCTAAGGAATGGTATGTTATAGAAGAGCTGGTTAAGGAAGGGAATATTAAAGTAGAGTAGGTTTAAAAAAGTAGGGCTAGGGTGAGTAAGTTAACTAAGGGTGGAATATTAAGGAAAGGATTGTAAAGAACCATAAGTTAAGGAAGAGCAGGTTAAGGAATAGAATATTAAAGTAGAGTAGGTTGAAGAAGAGTAGGGCTAGAAAGAACAAGTTAACTAAGGGTACAGTAAACATGAAATATTAAGGAAAGGATTGTAAGGAACCATAAGTTAAGGAAGAGCAGGTTAAGGAATAGAATATTAAAGTAGAGTAGGTTAAACAAGAGTAGGGCTAGAAAGAGCAAGTTAACTAATAGTACGGTAGACATGGAATATTAAGGAAAAGATTGTAAGGAACCATAAGTTAAGGAAGAGCAGGTTAAGAAAGAGCAGAATAAAAAAAGAATGTTGAAGGAAAGTAGGTTAAAGAAATCTAGGTTCTGAAAGAGCACGTAAAGAAGAGAATGTTAGGAAACGGGAAGTGGAGGAAATTTATGGTAAGGAAACGTAGGTTGAGATAGAGTAGATTATGGAAAAATGCTAAGAGAGTAGGTTAAAGAGAGGAGGTTCTGGAAGAGCAAGTTTAAGAAGAGTATTTTGAAAAGTGGCAGGTAAAGGAAAGGTATGGAAAGAATGGGTAGTTTGAAGAAGGAAAGGTTACTTCTCATAAGAAATAAAGTTATCAATGGATTTATATAATGATATGCTAGTCCTGGGAATAAGGGAAGTTGTAACATCTATAAGGCAGGTGAGCTCAAAATAAACTTAACCGGGACAAAGAAAGGTGTACTTGCTACGTAGCTGTGCAATTTTTATACAGCATACTCTAATTACCAAGTTATAATTTTGTTAAGCGTTTTACATTATGAAGATATTTTTTTTTTAAACAAAATTAGTATTTTTTTAATGAATAAAATTTAGAAGGGACAAACCCGTTTTCCTTTCACGCGACACATTTTCCTTGCGGATATCCATCGACACAGCGCTCATGTGGAACCATTATGCCTTCTAATGGCTCCGAAATGTTCGACGCCATCAGTACTGACGGATGTTGAAAAGCCAGCTTCAAAATGGCTACGAAATCTGTTCGGCTGACACATAATTGTCGTCAGTGCGCGTGCTTCCCGGCTTCTGCATACTGATGCCCACTTTTCTCTATTCATATGGCCGTTAATATTATTTGCTCATTATTGGCGATTGATTTGTAATGGTGTCCGGGACGTGTTTCTCCTTTCCTGGTAGAAGCCTTGCGACAGCTCCAACACGTCTTCGATCCTTTCATTGTTCCCTTCCATCCTGCATCCTGCATTCCTGCGCGCATTAATATGCATACGCTAACAATAATCCATCTCCTGTCAAATTAAAAGTACAAATCTTATAATTCCAGCAAACAAAGGACTCTACTCAAGGTCGTTTTATAGAACATTTATTGTCTGCTCCTTGTCAATAAGAGCATTAAAGTCTTTACAAATTTTATATGGTATATTATTAATTACTTTTTTCAAGAGTAAAGGCATTTATTTCTTTACATTATGGAAATATACGAGTGGAAATTGAAAAGATTCATTCTTTTCTGATTACTATGACAAATAAATCCAAATTTAAAGTTTAAAGTTCGCCTCAATAATACCTAAATGAACCCAGAAACCGTGTCATAGAACTACCAGTGTCTTTAAATTACCAATTATTTTCCATGCTTAGAGTAGCTACAATATATGCAAAGTTTTTACACAAAATAATTTAAGTTTGCAATGTGTTTTCCAATATTTTACGAAAACCAGCCATGTTTTGAAATCCACTTTACTGCTGACTCCTCCTTAACCAAATTTAACCTGTATTATACAAACGTTACTAAATTTGCTTAACAAAATTTAATAGTAGATTAGTAGAGTTTTGTTTATTTGCATTATCATAATGACAGTTAAGCAAACTATCTAAATATTTTTAATTTAGAAATCAGACAATTTACCATAATAAAAGTAACAACCATACCACTAAATAAAGCACTACCATTTAAACTAAACACTATCTGACTAACGAAATGATAGTATAAAGATTGACTCACTGTTTTGGCGATTTCAGCAGGCGACACCTATGGCACCAAATATTATGTATTCCTGTTTCAGTAATACCTGTAACAAAATTCGACCTCTTTTCTTACAATGAACTAAATTAAAGCGAAATTAATATCAATACTATTTTGTTGATCGTTTTCGGTTCTTTAAAATTCAATTCTATTTTCACGTAGCTTAGTTCTTTGCCTAAAGGTGTAAGTTATTGACATTTCTCGCTACATGTGATTCGAAATAGCTTAAAACATTGTTCAAACAATCATTGTTTCAAACAAATATTTCAATATATAAAACGTACACAAAATATAGCCTATGACAGTAAACCATAGGTTTTACTAGTAAGTGTTAGACTTCACCCACATAGGGTGGTAAGTGTAAGGCTTTTATACAATATGAGATGATTTTTCGGGGCTTTTACCTTTAGAGTTTGAGAGACGGTAAGGTTTTACTAGTAAGTGTTAGACTTCACCCACATAGGGTGGTAAGTGTAAGAGTTTTATACAATATGAGATGATTTTTCGGGGCTTTTACCTTTAGAGTTTGAGAGACGGTAAGGTTTTACTAGCGACAGTTGGTTTTGGGAATAAAACAATGAATAGCCTATTTCTTAATAATTTTTCTTGCTAGCAACGAGCGCGCAAAATCTTAAAAGTTCAATTTTCGTTAGGTATTCATTGCATATTCTATAAAAAAAATAGCCAAATATGTAAAAAAAATAGAATAGTAAATAAGATGTGATGAAATTTTATTTATTTTATTATAAGTTTACATTTTTTAAAATTCAAGTATAGTATAATTTAAAATATTTTTCAAATTTCATTAAATTGGTTTTTAATCTATAGTACATTCCATATTCCATATACAATTCTCTAAACATAACCTCCAAATAACCTCTAAGTGAAGACGTCACTTAAACTATTCAAATATAGGCCTACGATATTTCTGAAATACAGAATGAATCTCATAAAATACTCTAAACAACTTTAAAGACGTTATCACATTACTTAACCAAATATAGGCCTACTATATTTCTGAAATACTCATATGAAATTCTTTAAACATAACCTCCAAAAAAACTGTAATGAATACGTTATCACATACATTATTCACGAAAACGATATTTCCTAAATATAGAGTCGATTCCATTTAACATCATTAAACATAACCGCGATACAACCTCTAAGGAAAGACGTTGGTATTAACTACCCCGCTATGTTCTCCAGATGAAATTCGTTGATCTCTGGATTGATAACCGCGTTTCCTAAATGATGACGTCACCTTCTACTAATTCACTCTCTTGAAAAGTGTCTTCATTTGCTGCGCCATAAGAAGTTACACTGGAAAAATACATAACGAACAGTAGACTGCGCATGCGCTAAAACAAAACTAGAATCGTGACGTCGGTTGTGCAAAGCTTTCTGTTATTTTTGTATTCTATTGATTCAAAGTATGTCATTTTATATTTTAAAAAATGGCGATATGTGACCCGACTGCGAGATAGCGTCCTCACGATATTCCGCTTTCGTATCTCGCCCGACTCATCTCGCTTCGGCCCTTTGACATTTCACAGAAATGATAACCTGTGCCGGAGCATTGTAAGATTTATTTCAAACTTGTTTGATAATATTATAAATGCCATACCTCTTGTATTAATACGGCGAGGCTCAATACAAAGCTCTAATAAATCATGCAGCCAAACCGTGTCAGTGTTTTATAGCGGGTTCGTTGCGTCAGAAACGTTTTGAAGTTGCTTTTACAATGTTCCACCTGGATACGATGTGGAGTAAGTTGTACCTGCTTTATATTCGGCATTAAAATCTTACAAATTATTATAAACTTTCTAGGTGTGCGTTAATATTTTTTGTTTTCAAGTGTTCCTAGCATTGTTACATTACCTTCTGTTCAGTTCTCAAAACGTACTGGTTAATGGAGGTTGTCCGAAACGCGTCAACAAAAGTTTATACAACGACGATGGGAATGGCAGATAACTGTGGCTCTCAAAATATATTGACGTACTGTCCATAGTGGGAGTCGTGATTCATCGAATCCTTAATAAGATATTACAGAATTTTTAAGTGGAAACTGATCTGATATAACTTCAACATTAAAAAATACAAAACATTATAAATAATTAATCACTTTTACATTAATTTATGACTCTCAAAACTTTAAATTTACTAAATTTATAAACATTCACTGAGACAGGACGTTTTCAATCGCTCCTCGGTGATCTTCACAGAAATCTTACACATCAACAAAAAAGGATCACATCTCAACACACTATAACAATATGAAATTTACAAATACACAAATTTACAAATAAAGTACAAATATATTAAACAAACGAACACAATACAAATCACACATACTTTTTGATGCTATCAAAAATCTGCCTTTAAATCGTCAACGCTTAATCTAACAACTCCAAGCAGAAGACACCGATGAAGGTCGCCACGGAGCGATTGAAAACGTTCTGTCTCAGTAAGTTTTTATAAATTTACAAAATTTAAAGTTCGGATAGTCATAAAATAATCTAAAAGTGATTAATAAGTTTCACCGAACGTAATGGACTATAAAATTCAAGGACTTATAGTCCTATTAGTCCTTATAGGACTATAAATAAAGAAATTCGTTATAATATTGAATTAAGCACATAAAGGCTAACATAAATCGAATGTTGTAGTTTTTAATGAAACAAACGTCTCCTGGTAAATAAAAGTATGCGTCTTATATACCTTGTGACAATAGTGTTTCTATTCCCACACGTCTAAACGTAACACTATACGCATCCAAGCTACTGCTGTCTGTAAACCAGGCTCCGTTCGAAAGCCACTCCAGGCCTTATTGATTATCTTGTTGTAATAAAATACGACCTATTTTACTGGGAAGTATTGGCCATGTCCGACCCGTCAATCAGATCCAATGCTACCAACCTATGCAAATATCATCCGCGTCACATACATTCAACTCGATGACAATCTTCAAGAATTATTGCAATATTCAGATGCCGAGAAAGCGGTTTGTAAAAGCGGCTACGGCGGGTATTTTTGTGTTTTTTTCAAACAATTTTGATTCATCGCCTGAATTGTGTATCAGTATGCAACCATTGTGTACCACGTGACACGTTGAATAGATTGATTGATATAATTTGTATTCCGACTTAGCTATGTATCCTGTTATAACTCACCTATATTCAATGGCTGGGTCCCGTTTCTTTTACGTTAATCGTTTGTTTTTTTATAAATAATGTATATGCTTCTTTATTGTCGTGAAATACAATGTGTTTGCTCGTTTCTCGTTGACTTTAACAAGCAAAACGCTGATTTAATAAATAAGCACATTCGAGCATATAACAACTGAACACTACGTTGAAAATACCAGGAATAAAGACTTGGAAAATAAGAAAAAGATCAACCATGTTATTCTCATAAAATAACATATCTGGAATTTCCAAACCAACTCAAAACTCATGAAACCATAAAAACTCATACAAACAACAAAAATCCCACATAAATTATAACATAGCTACAGTGGCGAGGGTCTCGGTCATCTTTAGATGCGATGAAAACTAAATGTTTTTAAATAAAAAAACATTTAAGTTTATTTCATAGCGTATTTCTTGCTTATGTCATAGGTATCTGTAGGGATATCTATTTGTTCTCCCCCCTCTCTCTCTCGCTTATAGTGTATACTTTATATTTGTAGTGGTATATTATATATGCACTGACTTTATGAAGTTAATATATTACTATTGTAAGTAATTTTATCCACCATTAAGTGCAATAATTTTACCTTGAGTGATGAGGCACCTTTCGGTCACTTGACCATTGTCGAATCACTGATATTTTTCTGGTGTAGATGTTCGGTCCGTGATATTGGTTACACCAGAAAAATATCAGTGATTCGACAATGGTCAAGTGACCGAAAGGTGCCTCATCACTCAAGGTAAAATTATTACACTTAATGGTGGATAAAATTACTTACAATAGTAATATATTAACTTCATATATATATATATATATATATATATATATATATATATATATATATATATATATATATATATATATATATATATAGTATACTGCAACAAGTGCAACAAATTCTACATTGGGCAAACAGGTCACAGCTTTAAACATAGAGCCGAGGAATAAAAACAGAACACCAACTCAGCATTTTACAATCACATAGAAACACGACACAAATACACAGACATATAACATGACCTAGAAATCCTACACATTAACAAAAAGGAATACATCTCAACACACTACAACAATATGAAATGTACAGACACACAAAAACACAAAGTACAAACATATTAAACGAACAAACCCTATACAAATCACACATACCCTTTGATAGTATCGAAAACCTGCCTTTAAAACCGTCACTGGTTGACCCAATATCTCCAAGCAGAAGACACTGATGAAGATCGGCAAATAGCGATCGAAAACGTTCTGTCTCAGTAAGTTTTTACAAAATTTAAAGTTAGGATAGTCATAAACTTATGTTAAAGTGATTAAGTTTCACCGAACGTAATATGTTTACATTACACGCATACAACTACTTTCATGAAAGCTTACCTTGTTATGGAGGAATCAGAAATATTATTCCTGACTTAGTATACTGCCACCAACAACATAGTGGTGCAAATAAACTGATACAAATATCTACAAGGTCAAGCGGACATCTTACAAATTTTACAACACATATATTAAATATGTCACAACAAGGACATGTATTAATGACGCACAAAGCAAATATGCGAATCTGGTGACTGGATCTCGCCATTATGCGGCGAATAATTGCTACTTAGAGTCGCTTAAGTAGGTCGTGGACAGGTTCTCATTTTGGACAAAATTGCCAAAACTCGTCAAACTTGAAAATACGTCATAAATGTATTCACAATCGATATCTATATTTTACAAGGATTGTCGTACCTTTTTTGTTGCGTTATAACGGGTTTTTAATCCCGCTCCTGGTGTAGAAAGTGTAGCTGGGAATAAAACCAGCAACGTTTATATATTCAATACAATTTTAATTGATCACAAAATTAAAGAAAGTTGCTCCTGTTAACGACGTTAAAACATCGCTTTTAACAGAGTCACCTTAATATTCACAGAAAACAACTTTTAGTTTCTAATTGTGTGAACGTAAATGAAAAAAGTACATTTTTAGATGTAAGGTGATTCACAACGAAAAGAAATACATTTTAGGAATGTAGGGTGATCAATGACTGAAAGGGATTTGACCATTGCAAGATCTATGGTGATACACAACGAAACGAACATATTTTAGGAATGTAGGGTGATCAATGACTGAAAGGAAATTGATCATTGCAAAATCTTCTGTGATTCACATCTAAACGAACACATTTTAGGAATGCAGGGTGATCAATGCCTGAAAGGGAATTGACATTTGTAAGGTCTACTGTGATTCACAATGAAACGAACAAAGTTCAGGAATTTAGGATGATCAATGACTGAAAGGAAATTGATCATTGCAAAATCTTCTGTGATTCACATCGAAACGAACACATTTTAGGAATGCAGAGTGATCAATGACTGGAAGAGAATTGATCATTGCAAAATCTTCTGTGATTCACATCTAAACGAACACATTTTAGGAATGCAGGGTGATCAATGCCTGAAAGGGAATTGACATTTGTAAGGTCCACTGTGATTCACAATGAAACGAACAAAGTTCAGGAATTTAGGGTGATCAATGACTGGAAGAGAATTGATCATTGCAAAATCTTCTGTGATTCACATCTAAACGAACACATTTTAGGAATGCAGGGGGATCAATGCCTGAAAGAGAATTGACATTTGTAAGGTCTACTGTGATTCACAATGAAACGAACAAAGTTCAGGAATTTAGGGTGATCAATGACTGAAAGGAAATTGATCATTGCAAAATCTTCTGTGATTCACATCGAAACGAACACATTTTAGGAATGCAGGGTGATCAATGACTGGAAGAGAATTGATCATTGCAAAATCTACTGTCATTCACATCTAAACGAACACATTTTAGGAATGCAGGGTGATCAATGCCTGAAAGGGAATTGACATTTGTAAGGTCTACTGTGATTCACATCGAAACGAACACATTTTAGGAATGCAGGGTGATCAATGACTGGAAGAGAATTGATCATTGCAAAATCTTCTGTGATTCACATCTAAACGAACACATTTTAGGAATGCAAGGGGATCAATGCCTGAAAGGGAATTGACATTTGTACTGTCTACTGTGATTCACAATGAAACGAACAAAGTTCAGGAATTTAGGGTGATCAATGACTGAAAAGAAATTGATCATTGCAAAATCTTCTGTGATTCACATCGAAACGAACACATTTTAGGAATGCAGGGTGATCAATGACTGGAAGAGAATTGATCATTGCAAAATCTTCTGTGATTCACATCTAAACGAACACATTTTAGGAATGCAGGGGATCAATGCCTGAAAGGGAATTGACATTTGTAAGGTCTACTGTGATTCACAATGAAACGAACACATTTTAAGAATGCAGGGTGATCAATGCCTGAAAGGGAATTGACATTTGTAAGGTCTACTGTGATTCACAATGAAACGAACAAAGTTCAGGAATTTAGGGTGATCAATGACTGAAAGGAAATTGATCATTGCAAAATCTTCTGTGATTCACATCTAAACGAACACATTTTAGGAATGCAGGGTGATCAATGCCTGAAAGGGAATTGACATTTGTAAGGTCTACTGTGATTCACAATGAAACGAACAAAGTTCAGGAATTTAGGGTGATCAATGACTGAAAGGAAATTGATCATTGCAAAATCTTCTGTGTTTCACATCGAAACGAACACATTTTAGGAATGCAGAGTGATCAATGACTGGAAGAGAATTGATCATTGCAAAATCTTCTGTGATTCACATCTAAACGAACACATTTTAGGAATGCAGGGTGATCAATGCCTGAAAGGGAATTGACATTTGTAAGGTCTACTGTGATTCACAATGAAACGAACAAAGTTCAGGAATTTAGGGTGATCAATGACTGAAAGGAAATTGATCATTGCAAAATCTTCTGTGATTCACATCGAAACGAACACATTTTAGGAATGCAGAGTGATCAATGACTGGAAGAGAATTGATCATTGCAAAATCTTCTGTGATTCACATCTAAACGAACACATTTTAGGAATGCAGGGGATCAATGCCTGAAAGGGAATTGACATTTGTAAGGTCTACTGTGATTCACAATGAAACGAACAAAGTTCAGGAATTTAGGGTGATCAATGACTGAAAGGAAATTGATCATTGCAAAATCTTCTGTGATTCACATCGAAACGAACACATTTTAGGAATGCAGGGTGATCAATGACTGGAAGAGAATTGATCATTGCAAAATCATCTGTGATTCACATCTAAACGAACACATTTTAGGAATGCAGGGGATCAATGCCTGAAAGGGAATTGACATTTGTAAGGTCTACTGTGATTCACAATGAAACGAACACATTTTAAGAATGCAGGGTGATCAATGCCTGAAAGGGAATTGACATTTGTAAGGTCTACTGTGATTCACAATGAAACGAACAAAGTTCAGGAATTTAGGGTGATCAATGACTGAAAGGAAATTGATCATTGCAAAATCTTCTGTGATTCACATCTAAACGAACACATTTTAGGAATGCAGGGTGATCAATGCCTGAAAGGGAATTGACATTTATAAGGTCTACTGTGATTCACAATGAAACGAACAAAGTTCAGGAATTTAGGGTGATCAATGACTGAAAGGAAATTGATCATTGCAAAATCTTCTGTGATTCACATCGAAACGAACACATTTTAGGAATGCAGAGTGATCAATGACTGGAAGAGAATTGATCATTGCAAAATCTTCTGTGATTCACATCTAAACGAACACATTTTAGGAATGCAGGGTGATCAATGCCTGAAAGGGAATTGACATTTGTAAGGTCTACTGTGATTCACAATGAAACGAACAAAGTTCAGGAATTTAGGGTGATCAATGACTGAAAGGAAATTGATCATTGCAAAATCTTCTGTGATTCACATCGAAACGAACACATTTTAGGAATGCAGAGTGATCAATGACTGGAAGAGAATTGATCATTGCAAAATCTTCTGTGATTCACATCTAAACGAACACATTTTAGGAATGCAGGGGATCAATGCCTGAAAGGGAATTGACATTTGTAAGGTCTACTGTGATTCACAATGAAACGAACAAAGTTCAGGAATTTAGGGTGATCAATGACTGAAAGGAAATTGATCATTGCAAAATCTTCTGTGATTCACATCGAAACGAACACATTTTAGGAATGCAGGGTGATCAATGACTGGAAGAGAATTGATCATTGCAAAATCTTCTGTGATTAACATCTAAACGAACACATTTTAGGAATGCAGGGTGATCAATGCCTGAAAGGGAATTGACATTTGTAAGGTCTACTGTGATTCACATCGAAACGAACACATTTTAGGAATGCAGGGTGATCAATGACTGGAAGAGAATTGATCATTGCAAAATCTTCTGTGATTCAAATCTAAACGAACATATTTTAGGAATGCAGGGGATCAATGCCTGAAAGGGAATTGACATTTGTAAGGTCTACTGTGATTCACAATGAAACGAACAAAGTTCAGGAATTTAGGGTGATCAATGACTGAAAGGAAATTGATCATTGCAAAATCTTCTGTGATTCACATCTAAACGAACACATTTTAGGAATGCAGGGTGATCAATGTCTGAAAGGGAATTGACATTTGTAAGGTCTACTGTGATTCACAATGAAACGAACAAACTTCAGGAATTTAGGGTGATCAATGACTGAAAGGAAATTGATCATTGCAAAATCTTCTGTGATTCACATCGAAACGAACACATTTTAGGAATGCAGAGTGATCAATGACTTTAAGAGAATTGATCATTGCAAAATCTTCTGTGATTCACATCTAAACGAACACATTTTAGGAATGCAGGGTGATCAATGCCTGAAAGGGAATTGACATTTGTAAGGTCTACTGTGATTCACAATGAAACGAACAAAGTTCAGGAATTTAGGGTGATCAATGACTGAAAGGAAATTGATCATTGCAAAATCTTCTGTGATTCACATCGAAACGAACACATTTTAGGAATGCAGAGTGATCAATGATTGGAAGAGAATTGATCATTGCAAAATCTTCTGTGTTTCACATCTAAACGAACACATTTTAGGAATGCAGGGTGATCAATGCCTGAAAGGGAATTGACATTTGTAAGGTCTACTGTGATTCACAATGAAACGAACAAAGTTCAGGAATTTAGGGTGATCAATGACTGAAAGGAAATTGATCATTGCAAAATCTTCTGTGATTCACATCGAAACTAACACATTTTAGGAATGCAGAGTGATCAATGACTGGAAGAGAATTGATCATTGCAAAATCTTCTGTGATTCACATCTAAACGAACACATTTTAGGAATGCAGGGTGATCAATGCCTGAAAGGGAATTGACATTTGTAAGGTCTACTGTGATTCACATCGAAACGAACACATTTTAGGAATGCAGGGTGATCAATGACTGGAAGAGAATTGATCATTGCAAAATCTTCTGTGATTCAAATCTAAACGAACATATTTTAGGAATGCAGGGGATCAATGCCTGAAAGGGAATTGACATTTGTAAGGTCTACTGTGATTCACAATGAAACGAACAAAGTTCAGGAATTTAGGGTGATCAATGACTGAAAGGAAATTGATCATTGCAAAATCTTCTGTGATTCACATCGACACGAACACATTTTAGGAATGCAGGGTGATCAATGACTGGAAGAGAATTGATCATTGCAAAATCTTCTGCGATTCACATCTAAACGAACACATTTTAGGAATGCAGGGTGATCAATGCCTGAAAGGGAATTGACATTTGTAAGGTCTACTGTGATTCACAATGAAACGAACAAAGTTCAGGAATTTAGGGTGATCAATGACTGAAAGGAAATTGATCATTGCAAAATCTTCTGTGATTCACATCGAAACGAACACATTTTAGGAATGCAGGGTGATCAATGACTGGAAGAGAATTGATCATTGCAAAATCTTCTGTGATTCACATCTAAACGAACACATTTTAGGAATGCAGGGTGATCAATGCCTGAATGGGAATTGACATTTGTAAGGTCTACTGTGATTCACATCGAAACGAACACATTTTAGGAATGCAGGGTGATCAATGACTGGAAGAGAATTGATCATTGCAAAATCTTCTGTGATTCACATCGAAACGAACACATTTTAGGAATGCAGGGGATCAATGCCTGAAAGGGAATTGACATTTGTAAGGTCTACTGTGATTCACAATGAAACGAACACATTTTAAGAATATAGGGTGATCAATGACTGAAAGGAAATTGATCATTGCAAAATCTTCTGTGATTCACATCTAAACGAACACATTTTAGGAATGCAGGGTGATCAATGTCTGAAAGGGAATTGACATTTGTAAGGTCTACTGTGATTCACAATGAAACGAACAAAGTTCAGGAATTTAGGGTGATCAATGACTGAAAGGAAATTGATCATTGCAAAATCTTCTGTGATTCACATCGAAACGAACACATTTTAGGAATGCAGGGGGATCAATGACTGGAAGAGAATTGATCATTGCAAAATCTTCTGTGATTCACATCGAAACGAACACATTTTAGGAATGCAGAGTGATCAATGACTGGAAGGGAATTGATCATTGCAAAATCTTCTGGGATTCACATCGAAACGAACACATTTTAGGAATGCAGCGTGATCAATGACTGGAAGAGAATTGATCATTGCAAAATCTTCTGTGATTCACATCTAAACGACCACATTTTAGGAATGCAGGGTGATCAATGCCTGAAAGGGAATTGACATTTGTAAGGTCTACTGTGATTCACAATGAAACGAACAAAGTTCAGGAATTTAGGGTGATCAATGACTGAAAGGAAATTGATTATTGCAAAATCTTCTGTGATTCACATCGAAACGAACACATTTTAGGAATGCAGGGTGATCAATGACTGGAAGAGAATTGATCATTGCAAAATCTTCTGTGATTCAGATCTAAACGAACACATTTTAGGAATGCAGGGTGATCAATGCCTGAAAGGGAATTGACATTTGTAAGGTCTACTGTGATTCACATCGAAACGAACACATTTTATGAATGCAGGGTGATCAATGACTGGAAGAGAATTGATCATTGCAAAATCTTCTGTGATTCACATCTAAACGAACACATTTTAGGAATGCAAGGGGATCAAAGCCTGAATGGGAATTGACATTTGTAAGGTCTACTGTGATTCACAATGAAACGAACAAAGTTCAGGAATTTAGGGTGATCAATGACTGAAAGGAAATTGATCATTGCAAAATCTTCTGTGATTCAGATCTAAACGAACACATTTTAGGAATGCAGGGTGATCAATGCCTGAAAGGGAATTGACATTTGTAAGGTCTACTGTGATTCACATCGAAACGAACACATTTTAGGAATGCAGGGTGATCAATGCCTGAAAGGGAATTGACATTTGTAAGGTCTAGTGTGATTCACAATGAAACGAACAAAGTTCAGGAATTTAGGGTGATCAATGACTGAAAGGAAATTGATCATTGCAAAATCTTCTGTGATTCACATCGAAACGAACACATTTTAGGAATGCAGAGTGATCAATGACTGGAAGAGAATTGATCATTGCAAAATCTTCTGTGATTCACATCTAAACGAACACATTTTAGGAATGCAGGGTGATCAATGCCTGAAAGGGAATTGACATTTGTAAGGTCTACTGTGATTCACATCGAAACTAACACATTTTAGGAATGCAGGGTGATCAATGACTGGAAGAGAATTGATCATTGCAAAATCTTCTGTGATTCAAATCTAAACGAACATATTTTAGGAATGCAGGGGATCAATGCCTGAAAGGGAATTGACATTTGTAAGGTCTACTGTGATTCACAATGAAACGAACAAAGTTCAGGAATTTAGGGTGATCAATGACTGAAAGGAAATTGATCATTGCAAAATCTTCTGTGATTCACATCGAAACGAACACATTTTAGGAATGCAGGGTGATCAATGACTGGAAGAGAATTGATCATTGCAAAATCTTCTGTGATTCACATCTAAACGAACACATTTTAGGAATGCAGGGTGATCAATGCCTGAAAGGGAATTGACATTTGTAAGGTCTACTGTGATTCACAATGAAACGAACAAAGTTCAGGAATTTAGGGTGATCAATGACTGAAAGGAAATTGATCATTGCAAAATCTTCTGTGATTCACATCGAAACGAACACATTTTAGGAATGCAGGGTGATCAATGACTGGAAGAGAATTGATCATTGCAAAATCTTCTGTGATTCACATCTAAACGAACACATTTTAGGAATGCAGGGTGATCAATGCCTGAAAGGGAATTGACATTTGTAAGGTCTACTGTGATTCACATCGAAACGAACACATTTTAGGAATGCAGGGTGATCAATGACTGGAAGAGAATTGATCATTGCAAAATCTTCTGTGATTAACATCTAAACGAACACATTTTAGGAATACAGGGTGATCAATGCCTGAAAGGGAATTGACATTTGTAAGGTCTACTGTGATTCACATCGAAACGAACACATTTTATTAATGCAGGGTGATCAATGACTGGAAGAGAATTGATCATTGCAAAATCTTCTGTGATTCACATCGAAACGAACACATTTTAGGAATGCAGGGGATCAATGCTTGAAAGGGAATTGACATTTGTAAGGTCTACTGTGATTCACAATGAAACGAACACATTTTAAGAATATAGGGTGATCAATGACTGAAAGGAAATTGATCATTGCAAAATCTTCTGTGATTCACATCTAAACGAACACATTTTAGGAATGCAGGGTGATCAATGTCTGAAAGGGAATTGACATTTGTAAGGTCTACTGTGATTCACAATGAAACGAACAAAGTTCAGGAATTTAGGGTGATCAATGACTGAAAGGAAATTGATCATTGCAAAATCTTCTGTGATTCACATCGAAACGAACACATTTTAGGAATGCAGGGGGATCAATGACTGGAAGAGAATTGATCATTGCAAAATCTTCTGTGATTCACATCGAAACGAACACATTTTAGGAATGCAGAGTGATCAATGACTGGAAGGGAATTGATCATTGCAAAATCTTCTGTGATTCACATCGAAACGAACACATTTTAGGAATGCAGCGTGATCAATGACTGGAAGAGAATTGATCATTGCAAAATCTTCTGTGATTCACATCTAAACGACCACATTTTAGGAATGCAGGGGGATCAATGCCTGAAAGGGAATTGACATTTGTAAGGTCTACTGTGATTCACATCGAAACGAACACATTTTATGAATGCAGGGTGATCAATGACTGGAAGAGAATTGATCATTGCAAAATCTTCTGTGATTCACATCTAAACGAACACATTTTAGGAATGCAAGGGGATCAAATCCTGAATGGGAATTGACATTTGTAAGGTCTACTGTGATTCACAATGAAACGAACAAAGTTCAGGAATTTAGGGTGATCAATGACTGAAAGGAAATTGATCATTGCAAAATCTTCTGTGATTCAGATCTAAACGAACACATTTTAGGAATGCAGGGTGATCAATGACTGGAAGAGAATTGATCATTGCAAAATCTTCTGTGATTAACATCTAAACGAACACATTTTAGGAATGCAGGGTGATCAATGCCTGAAAGGGAATTGACATTTGTAAGGTCTACTGTGATTCACATCGAAACGAACACATTTTAGGAATGCAGGGTGATCAATGACTGGAAGAGAATTGATCATTGCAAAATCTTCTGTGATTCAAATCTAAACGAACACATTTTAGGAATGCAGGGGATCAATGCCTGAAAGGGAATTGACATTTGTAAGGTCTACTGTGATTCACAATGAAACGAACAAAGTTCAGGAATTTAGGGTGATCAATGACTGAAAGGAAATTGATCATTGCAAAATCTTCTGTGATTCACATCTAAACGAACACATTTTAGGAATGCAGGGTGATCAATGTCTGAAAGGGAATTGACATTTGTAAGGTCTACTGTGATTCACAATGAAACGAACAAAGTTCAGGAATTTAGGGTGATCAATGACTGAAAGGAAATTGATCATTGCAAAATCTTCTGTGATTCACATCGAAACGAACACATTTTAGGAATGCAGGGTGATCAATGACTGGAAGAGAATTGATCATTGCAAAATCTTCTGTGATTCACATCGAAACGAACACATTTTAGGAATGCAGGGTGATCAATGACTGGAAGGGAATTGATCATTGCAAAATCTTCTGTGATTCACATCGAAACGAATACATTTTACTAATGCAGAGTGATCAATGACTGACTAGGAATTAAAAATTTTAAGGTCTACTGTGATTCACAACAAAAGAAATACATTTTCGGCATGCAGGATGATCAATGACTGAAAGCATAATTATAATCACAAGATCTAAGATGATTCACAACGAAACAAAGATATTTTTATAATGCAGGATGATCAATGACTGAAAGGGAAATTATAATCACAAAATCTAAGATTTTCACAACGAAACAAAGATATTTTCGGATTGCAGGATGTTCAATGACTGAAAGGGAAATTACAATCACAAGATACGGCGAAATGGAATAATATTTTGAACATAAGTAACGAAGGATATTATGACAACTTGATGATATTTGCCGCTGTGTAGTGCACAAAATGTTCCCGCTCGTATTTTAATATTTACAAACAATTAATGAAGATTCGATCCGCTCAAGCTGTTCGGGATTACATAAAGTAACGCATAAGTATCGCCGACTTCAAAGCAAAACGTCCATCGCGTAAAATGCGACTGCTAACTAACCTCTAAGGCTAATACACCCTCGGCTTAAATCAATTGAGCTATAACACCCTTTCAACATAACGCAATTTATCAGGGTTTTGTTCCCCGCCGGGTTAATATTTTAAACATCTGCCCTTCAATTGAATTTTGTGTCAAAGTTTGAAAATATAATAAGTTCGGGTTAGGCGCCCCCCGCCGGGCGAATTAATCTCCATTGTGTAAGCAATAGTCACCACCACAATGGACAACACTCCCTCCGGCCTTCATTTTTCATCGCGGAAAATGACTACATCCCCTAGACAATTAATACGATTTATCTCACTACGGTCTAATACTGTCGAGCGACGGAATGTCATGTATAAATCGTCTGTATGCTGGAACGATCGTTTCTTCCAGAGCCAATTGACTTTCTTTTAATGAATGTCCGAGCTAGAGTTGAAATTAACATCGTAAATCAGTTGTTTTGTTTGTTATTTTATAATTTGAATCCAACCGGAATTCAGCACTTGTGTTCGCATGCAATTAGCTCTCCTGCAAGATCAAGCATTGACTGTATTATGTATACAAGCTTTGAAAATGTCTTTCTTTCTATTGAAAACTAAGTTAAACCTATCAGGTAGTGAATTATTACTCAAGTAAATATATTTAAATGAATCAAATCTTAATGTGCATAGCTTTTCTCCTTTATACTTGTCATTAATCCCTTTGTTCCTCAACACTTCGTTTTCACTTTTTTGTATTTTCTCTGTATTTCTTCACTTACAAACACCGTCTTTTACTTCTTTAATTTGACTATTACTGAAGCATTTTTTAGTTAAAAAGGACCGGATGTTAGTCCCAACTTCTGACGGATAGTTTGCTTCTTTTGCCTCTTGTACGTTTACATTTTTCTGTAAGTAGTTAATTTCGTAATAAATTCTTTACGAATACTTTTATATTCAGTTCTAACTTACAATTACTTTTCTATATCTGTATTTTCTCTTCTTCTTTAACACTTCTTACTAATCTTTTCCTCAGGTCTATTTTCTTTCTCTCTATTGTCAACGCTATTTTCCAAAGTTGACCATTGTGAGTCGATAAGAATCGAGGGCTTAGTTGTCAGTTCTCTTACGCTATTCTCCAAAGTTGACCATTGTGAGTCGATAAGAATCGAGGGCTTAGTTGTCAGTTCTCTTACGCTATTCTCCAAAGTTGACCATTGTGAGTCGATAAGAATCGAGGGCTTAGTTGTCAGTTCTCTTACGCTATTCTCCAAAGTTGACCATTGTGAGTCGATAAGAATCGAGGGCTTAGTTGTCAGTTCTCTTACGCTATTCTCCAAAGTTGACCACTGTGAGTCGATAAGAATCTAGGGCTTAGTTGTCAGTTCTCTTATGCTATTCTCCAAAGTTGACCATTGTGAGTGGATAAGAATCGAGGGCTTAGTTGTCAGTTCTCTTACGCTATTCTCCAAAGTTGACCATTGTGAGTGGATAAGAATCGAGGGCTTAGTTGTCAGTTCTCTTACGCTATTCTCCAAAGTTGACCATTGTGAGTGGATAAGAATCGAGGGCTTAGTTGTCAGTTCTCTTACGCTATTCTCCAAAGTTGACCATTGTGAGTCGATAAGAATCGAGGGCTTAGTTGTCAGTTCTCTTACGCTATTCTCCAAAGTTGACCACTGTGAGTCGATAAGAATCGAGGGCTTAGTTGTCAGTTCTCTTACGCTATTCTCCAAAGTTGACCATTGTGAGTCGATAAGAATCGAGGGCTTAGTTGTCAGTTCTCTTACGCTATTCTCCAAAGTTGACCATTGTGAGTGGATAAGAATCGAGGGCTTAGTTGTCAGTTCTCTTACGCTATTCTCCAAAGTTGACCATTGTGAGTGGATAAGAATCGAGGGCTTAGTTGTCAGTTCTCTTACGCTATTCTCCAAAGTTGACCACTGTGAGTCGATAAGAATCGAGGGCTTAGTTGTCAGTTCTCTTACGCTATTCTCCAAAGTTGACCATTGTGAGTCGATAAGAATCGAGGGCTTAGTTGTCAGTTCTCTTACGCTATTCTCCAAAGTTGACCACTGTGAGTCGATAAGAATCGAGGGCTTAGTTGTCAGTTCTCTTACGCTATTCTCCAAAGTTGACCATTGTGAGTGGATAAGAATCGAGGGCTTAGTTGTCAGTTCTCTTACGCTATTCTCCAAAGTTGACCATTGTGAGTGGATAAGAATCGAGGGCTTAGTTGTCAGTTCTCTTACGCTATTCTCCAAAGTTGACCATTGTGAGTGGATAAGAATCGAGGGCTTAGTTGTCAGTTCTCTTACGCTATTCTCCAAAGTTGACCACTGTGAGTCGATAAGAATCGAGGGCTTAGTTGTCAGTTCTCTTACGCTATTCTCCAAAGTTGACCATTGTGAGTCGATAAGAATCGAGGGCTTAGTTGTCAGTTCTCTTACGCTATTCTCCAAAGTTGACCATTGTGAGTCGATAAGATTCTAGGGCTTAGTTGTCAGTTCTCTTACGCTATTCTCCAAAGTTGACCACTGTGAGTCGATAAGAATCGAGGGCTTAGTTGTCAGTTCTCTTACGCTATTCTCCAAAGTTGACCATTGTGAGTCGATAAGAATCGAGGGCTTAGTTGTCAGTTCTCTTACGCTATTCTCCAAAGTTGACCATTGTGAGTCGATAAGAATCGAGGGATTAGTTGTCAGTTCTCTTACGCTATTCTCCAAAGTTGACCATTGTGAGTCGATAAGAATCGAGGGATTAGTTGTCAGTTCTCTTTTATTTTACTTTGTTTATTATTATAATTAAACCCAAACGATTACACATGCAAGTTATCTTCATTTTTATACTTAACCAATATAGATAAGTCATTAGGGCTAAACACGGATGACTTCTATCATCTAAAACTATTAATATTTTAAAATAGTCACCTTTAGTTAGCTAATTTGACTCTTCCTGAAGCAATTTTTGACCAGATGTTAGACCCCACTTCTGACGGTTAATTTACTTCTTTTGTCTCTAGCACGTTACCTTTTACTGCAAGCTGCATATTCCGTAGTTTACAAATACTTGTATACCCTCTTTTTAGTTACAATCAATTTTATTTTTATTTTCACTTCTTCTTTGACCCTTAGCAATCGTTTCGTAAGATCTTTGACCTTTCCCCCTATTGTTAAATCTGTTCTCCAAACTTTACCCATTGTGAGTCGGTATGAATTAAGGGTAAAGTTGACAAATCATAGTTGACAACTTTTGTCAGTTTGGTTCCTGTAGTTATACCTACACCAGCACACAAGTTATTATCTTTATTTTTAACTTAGCCAATGTAGAACAATCGTTAGGCCTAGACATGGACATTTCTATTACTTAAAACTATTTCTATTTACATATAGTTACTTTTATTTCCCTATTTTGACTCTCCCTCAAGCAATTTTTTAGTTAAAATTGACCAGATTTAAGTTTCCCCTTCTCACGGATAGTTTGCTTCTTTTGTCTCTATCACGTTTACCTAGAACTTATAGTGTCAGTTGCATATTCCGTATTGGATTCTTTACAAATACTTTTATATACTGTGCTAAATGACAATTAAATGTTTCCAGTGTCCATATCCGTACATCTCACATTTATACTTCAAGTTCCTAGATGTGGTCGCCGCAGTACTCCATTACGAGTTCTCCTTCGGGAACGCTTCTGTCACCCCATATGAGGCAATACCGCAGTCCTGAAGAACGTGTGTGAACGTGTTTGTATCTGGTGGAATTGCAAAAGTGGCTAAACGTGCGAACACGTGACTGGATATTATGGAGCAAGGATGGCCAACTCGCAGAACGCCGCCTCGTTTTATGCGGCCCAGGTTAAACAAATTAGATTATTGATTTATTAATAAATGTAATACATACAAATATATATTGTTGTAGGATATAGGTTAAACACGACTCTTACCCCCAGTGACTTCTCTGTGATCTACAAAGTGAGCTATTTTTTCAGACAAGGTCGGAAACTCGTACTGCTTTTGGAGTCCAGTGCATTGGAAGCACATAGCTTTGTGAGCGCACATTTCCAACAATGAAGTTTATAAAGTCAACTCACCCCGCAACCGCCTCACAGACAACCATCTTCGATATGTGCTAAAGGCTGCAACCACTGCAATTCAGATTTAATTTGATGAACTGTTGAACGATTGTGCCCGCCCTCAGTGGTCTCATTAGGGGAAGCAGGTTCATAGTTATGGATGATTTTACATTTAAATAAATTAGTTTTTTCCAGTACTGAGCACTGATAAGCGCAAACATCATGGTTAAATAACAGCTAAACATTTTATAATAGACTCTATACTTATTTTGTTCCTCTGACCATGGAGCTTGATGTTAAATGTAGTATGGAAATATGTTGCGTACGTTTATTGATTCATATTATTGCATATACGTCGCAATAGTATACGTCGTATAGTAATAGTATACGTCGCAATAGTATACGTCATATACGTCGTATAGTAATACTATATACGTATTGCCTACATTTTGCTTATTGATTTATGTGTGGAATTAGTTTCATCTTCCCTGAAAATATTTTAGTGGCCCTTTAGGGTTATGACGTTGGCCATCTCTGTTGTAGAGCATCCTTTCGCCCGATGATGGCAGTACTTCACAAAGCAAAAGTGTCTTGATGTGGTCGACAAAAGTTTAAAAAAAATTTACATTGATAGTGAGTACGCATTAAATAGGTTTTTATATTTTTAATTTTCAAAAAAATGCTGTATATAGTTTGTTTCAGTGTAGGGTGTTAAATTCGAAATGTAATTAGGCCTAAATTGATTAATTTAATATTGAATAGCTTCACGCGTTACTATGAATTCGTTAATAACTAAAATTTTAATAGCAACACAACGATCCCTATATTTACTATTAAAGCATGGCCAGATGAGCAAGTCGGAGGAATAACACTAATACTGCTCGTGCTGTACCAACTGGATTATATTTCCGGTATATATAACTACTTGTATCTATACCCTTCATTAATTCTACGGTAGGAGCTGGTTACTCAGATTTAGAATAGAGTCTTTGAGCTTATTCTAGACGTTTGGAAGCCACTGACATTAGAAACCAATGTGCAGAATCAACAAACTTTGCTTGAGATATTTTATAATTATTGTAAATGTGAAAATTCTTACGACATGTTTCACCACATTGTCATGTTTTATTCTCACATCTGGTTATCATTATTCATCTCCGGTTTATTTATTGTCGCTGAGCGAATTTGAAATTAATTTATCGAATTCCAGAGGAGTCTACGTGCCGAAACAACAGTCTACGACTGTGTCAATGGACTTTGAACTATCGAAAAAAAATTTGCATACGGATAAGGTCGACAGCATGTCATATCTCGTTTTTATTTCTGATAGAACGAGAATCGACTGGTATTATAGAGATCCTGGAAATCGAATTTGACAAAACCCACCGTTAAAATCTTTTATAGGCCTACATTTTAACACCAAACCGAAGCTACACGATACACTGTGAGTGTTATTGGTGTGGACGGCAAATAAAATATACCTACAATTTTGCGATGCCAAAGAGAAATTGCTGCAGGATTTGATATATTTATACCCACAAAGTAGCCTACGTAATTTAGGAGGGCTACTTAAATATTGATTGTTCAAACCTAGTAAATATACATAGATAAAATCATTTTATTACCCTAATCATTACCGAATTTTTACAATGCGTTAAGTTCAAACTATTACTTGTTTATTCTAACATAGTAACCTATTATCAAAAAAATTAGCACTAATACTGGTAAACCCTAAACAACGTGCATACAATGTTTTCAATGCATAAGGTATACAGAGGGTCAATCGAACTCATGACAAAAGACTAGAACCAGATAGGTGACCGGTAAAACTTGCAGAAAAGTGCTCTCCTTTAATATACTTGGGACAGATACTTTGCAGAACTAAATACTTTGCCAAAGGCAATATCCATCGACCTTTGGGGGAATGATTACTATACTAGCATCGAATGGGGACTCGATACACTATTCGCCCTAAAGCAATACCATATCACCTCTAGGGAGATCATACTCTATCACTCAGAGGTGACGATAATATATCGACTTTGAAGGGCGATATCCTATTGGTCATGTGAATATAATACTGTATCAGCCGCGGATGAGATATTCTATCGGCCACGAGGAGCGATTATCTATTAGCCATAAGGAGCGATACTCTATTAGCCACGAGGAGCGATACTCTATTACCCATGAGGAGCGATACTCTATTAGTCATGAGGAGCGATACTCTATTACCCATGAGGAGCGATACTCTATTAACCTTGAGGAGCGATACTCTATTAGCCACGAGGAGCGATACTCTATTAACCTTGAGGAGCGATACTCTATTAGCCATGAGGAGCGATACTCTATTACCCATGAGGAGCGATACTCTATTAGCCATGAGGACCGATACTCTATTAGCCATAAGGAGCGATACTCTATTAGCCACGAGGAGCGATACTCTATTAGCCACGAGGAGCGATACTCTATTAGCCACGAGGAGCGATACTCTATTAGCCACGAGGAGCGATACTCTATTAGCCACGAGGAGCGATACTCTATTAACCATAAGGAGCGATACTCTATTAGCCACGAGGAGCGATACTCTATTAGCCACGAGGAGCGATACTCTATTAGCCACGAGGAGCGATACTCTATTAACCATAAGGAGCGATACTCTATTAGCCATGAGGAGCGATACTCTTATTAACCATAAGGAGCGATACTCTATTAGCCACGAGGAGCAATACCCTATTAACCATAAGGAGCGATACTCTATTAGCCACGAGGAGCGATACCCTATTAACCATAAGGAGCGATACTCTATTAGCCACGAGGAGCGATACTCTATTAACCATAAGGAGCGATACTCTATTAGCCACGAGGAGCGATACCCTATTAACCATAGGGAGCGATACTCTATTAGCCACGAGGAGCGATACCCTATTAACCATAAGGAGCGATACTCTATAAGCCACGAGGAGCGATACTCTATTAACCTTTAGGATTGATACTCTATTAACCACGAGGGCGATACTCTATTAACCATAAGGAGCGATACACTATTAGCCACGAGGAGCGATACTCTATTAAACATAAGGAGCGATACTCTATTAGCCACGAGGAGCGATACTCTATTAGCCATGAGGAGCGATACTCTATTAACCATAAAGAGCGATACTCTATTAGCCACGAGGAGCGATACTCTATTAACCTTGAGGAGCGACACTCTATTAGCCATGAGGAGCGATACTCTATTTGCCTTGAGGAGCGATACTCTATTAGCCATGAGGAGCGATACTCTTATTAGCCATCAGGAGTGATACTCTATTTGCCTTGAGGAGCGATACTCTATTAACCTTGAGGAGCGTACTCTATTAGCCATGAGGAGCGATACTCTTATTAGCCATCAGGAGTGATACTCTATTTGCCTTGAGGAGCGATACTCTATTAACCTTGAGGAGCGTACTCTATTAGCCATGAGGAGCGATACTCTTATTAGCCATCAGGAGTGATACTCTATTTGCCTTGAGGAGCGATACTCTATTAACCTTGAGGAGCGTACTCTATTAGCCATGAGGAGCGATACTCTTATTAGCCATCAGGAGTGATACTCTATTTGCCTTGAGGAGCGATACTCTATTAACCTTGAGGAGCGATACTCTATTAGCCATGAGGAGCGATACTCTATTAACCTTGAGGAGCGATACTCTATTAGCCATGAGGAGCGATACTCTATTAGCCATGAGGAGCGATACTCTATTAACCATAAAGAGCGATACTCTATTAGCCACGAGGAGCGATACTCTATTAACCTTGAGGAGCGACACTCTATTAGCCATGAGGAGCGATACTCTATTTGCCTTGAGGAGCGATACTCTATTAGCCATGAGGAGCGATACTCTTATTAGCCATCAGGAGTGATACTCTATTTGCCTTGAGGAGCGATACTCTATTAACCTTGAGGAGCGTACTCTATTAGCCATGAGGAGCGATACTCTTATTAGCCATCAGGAGTGATACTCTATTTGCCTTGAGGAGCGATACTCTATTAACCTTGAGGAGCGTACTCTATTAGCCATGAGGAGCGATACTCTTATTAGCCATCAGGAGTGATACTCTATTTGCCTTGAGGAGCGATACTCTATTAACCTTGAGGAGCGTACTCTATTAGCCATGAGGAGCGATACTCTTATTAGCCATCAGGAGTGATACTCTATTTGCCTTGAGGAGCGATACTCTATTAACCTTGAGGAGCGATACTCTATTAGCCATGAGGAGCGATACTCTATTAACCTTGAGGAGCGATACTCTATTAGCCATGAGGAGCGATACTCCTATTAGCCATGAGGAGCGATACTCTATTAGCCATAAGGAGCAATACTCTATTAGCCACGAGCAGCGATACTCTATTAACCTTGAGGAGCGATACTCTATTAGCCATGAGGAGCGATACTCTTATTAACCATCAGGAGTGATACTCTATTTGCCTTGAGGAGCGATACTCTATTAACCTTGAGGAGCGATACTCTATTAGCCATGAGGAGCGATACTCTATTAACCTTGAGGAGCGATACTCTATTAGCCATGAGGAGCGATACTCTTATTAGCCATCAGGAGCGATACTCTATTAGCCATGAGGAGCGATACTCTTATTAGCCATGAGGAGGGAGACTCTTATTAGCCATGGGGAGCGATACCCTTATTAGCCATGAGGAGCGATACTCTATTAGCCATCAGGAGTGATACTCAATTTGCCTTGAGGAGCGATACTCTATTAACCTTGAGGAGCGATACTCAATTAACCTTGAGGAGCGATACTCTATTAGCCATGAGGAGTGATACTCTATTAGCCATGAGGAGCGATACTCTTATTACCCATAAGGAGCGATACTCTTATTAGCCATGAGGAGCGATACTCTTATTAGCCATGAGGAGCGATACTCTTATTAGCCATAAGGAGCGATAATCTTATTAGCCATGAAGAGCGATACTCTTATTAGCCATCAGGAGTGATACTCTACTTGCCTTGAGGAGCGATACTCTATTAGCTATGAGGAGCGATACTCTATTAACCTTGAGGAGCGATACTCTATTAGACATGAGGAGCGATACTCTATTAACCTTGAGGGGCGATACTTTATTAGCCATGAGGAGCGATACTCTATTAACCTTGAGGAGCGATACTCTATTAGCCACGAGGAGCGATACTCTATTAACCTTGAGGAGCGATACTCTATTAGCCATGAGGAGCGATACTCTTATTAGCCATTAGGAGCGATACTCTATTTGCCTTGAGGAGCGATACTCAATTAGCCATAGGGAGCGATACTCTTATTAGCCATCAGGAGTGATACTCTATTTGCCTTGAGGAGCGATACTCTATTAATCTTGAGGAGCGATACTCTATTAGCCATGAGGAGCGATACTCTATTAACCTTGAGGAGCGATACTCTATTAGCCATGAGGAGCGATACTCTTATTAGCCATCAGGAGCGATACTCTATTAGCCATGAAGAGCGATACTCTTATTAGCCATGAGGAGCGATACTCTTATTAGCCATGAGGAGCGATACTCTTATTAGCCATAAGGAACGATACTCTTATTAGCCATGAGGAGCGATACTCTTATTAGCCATGAGGAGCGATACTCTATTAGCCTTGAGCAGCGATACTCTATTAGCCATCAGGAGCGATACTCTATTAGCCATGAAGAGCGATACTCTTATTAGCCATGAGGAGCGATACTCTTATTAGCCATCAGGAGCGATACTCTATTAGCCATGAGGAGCGATACTCTTATTAGCCATGAGGAGCGATACTCTTATTAGCCATAAGGAACGATACTCTTATTAGCCATGAGGAGCGATACTCTTATTAGCCTTGAGGAGCGATACTCTTATTAGCCATGAGGAGCGATACTCTATTAGCCATGAGGAGCGATACTCTTATTAGCCATGAGGAGTGATACTCTATTTGCCTTGAGGAGCGATACTCTATTAACATTGAGGAGCGATACTCTATTAGCCATGAGGAGCGATACTCTACTAACCTTGAGGAGCGATACTCTTATTAGCCATCAGGAGCGATACTCTATTAGCCATGAGGAGCGATACTCTATTAACCTTGAGGAGCGATACTCTATTAGACATGAGGAGCGATACTCTATTAACATTGAGGAGCGATACTCTATTAGGCACGAGGAGCGATACTCTATTAACCTTGAGGAGCGATAATCTATTAGCCATGAGGAGCGATACTCTTATTAGCCATTAGGAGCGATACTCTATTTGCCTTGAGGAGCGATACTCAATTAGCCATAAGGAGCGATACTCTTATTAGCCATCAGGAGTGATACTCTATTTGCCTTGAGGAGCGATACTCTATTACCTTGAGGAGCGATACTCTATTAGCCATGAGGAGCGATACTCTACTAACTTTGAGGAGCGATACTCTATTAGCCATGAGGAGCGTTACTCTTATTAGCCATCAGGAGCGATACTCTATTAGCCATGAGGAGCGATACTCTTATTAGCCATGAGGAGCGATACTCTTATTAGCCACGAGGAGCGATAATCAATTAAACATAAGGAGCGATACTCTATTAGCCACGAGGAGCGATACTCTATTAGCCATGAGGAGCGATACTCTATTAACCATAAAGAGCGATACTCTATTAGCCACGAGGAGCGATACTCTATTAACCTTGAGGAGCGACACTCTATTAGCCACGAGGAGCGATACTCTATTAACCATAAGGAGCGATACTCTATTAGCCACGAGGAGCGATACTCTATTAACCTTGAGGAGCGATACTCTATTAACCATGAGGAGCGATACTCTATTAGCCATGAGGAGCGATACTCTATTTGCCTTGAGGAGCGATACTCTATTAGCCATGAGGAGCGATACTCTTATTAGCCATCAGGAGTGATACTCTATTTGCCTTGAGGAGCGATACTCTATTAACCTTGAGGAGCGTACTCTATTAGCCATGAGGAGCGATACTCTTATTAGCCATCAGGAGTGATACTCTATTTGCCTTGAGGAGCGATACTCTATTAACCTTGAGGAGCGTACTCTATTAGCCATGAGGAGCGATACTCTTATTAGCCATCAGGAGTGATACTCTATTTGCCTTGAGGAGCGATACTCTATTAACCTTGAGGAGCGTACTCTATTAGCCATGAGGAGCGATACTCTTATTAGCCATCAGGAGTGATACTCTATTTGCCTTGAGGAGCGATACTCTATTAACCTTGAGGAGCGATACTCTATTAGCCATGAGGAGCGATACTCTATTAACCTTGAGGAGCGATACTCTAATAGCCATGAGGAGCGATACTCCTATTAGCCATGAGGAGCGATACTCTATTAGCCATAAGGAGCGATACTCTATTAGCCACGAGGAGCGATACTCTATTAACCTTGAGGAGCGATACTCTATTAGCCATGAGGAGCGATACTCTTATTAACTATCAGGAGTGATACTCTATTTGCCTTGAGGAGCGATACTCTATTAACCTTGAGGAGCGATACTCTATTAGCCATGAGGAGCGATACTCTATTAACCTTGAGGAGCGATACTCTATTAGCCATGAGGAGCGATACTCTTATTAGCCATCAGGAGCGATACTCTATTAGCCATGAGGAGCGATACTCTTATTAGCCATGAGGAGGGAGACTCTTATTAGCCATGAGGAGCGATACCCTTATTAGCCATGAGGAGCGATACTCTATTAGCCATCAGGAGTGATACTCAATTTGCCTTGAGGAGCGATACTCTATTAACCTTGAGGAGCGATACTCAATTAACCTTGAGGAGCGATACTCTATTAGCCATGAGGAGTGATACTCTATTAGCCATGAGGAGCGATACTCTTATTACCCATAAGGAGCGATACTCTTATTAGCCATGAGGAGCGATACTCTTATTAGCCATGAGGAGCGATACTCTTATTAGCCATGAGGAGCGATACTCTTATTAGCCATAAGGAGCGATACTCTTATTAGCCATGAGGAGCGATACTCTTATTAGCCATGAGGAGCGATACTCTTATTAGCCATAAGGAGCGATACTCTTATTAGCCATGAGGAGCGATACTCTTATTAGCCATCAGGAGTGATACTCTATTTGCCTTGAGGAGCGATACTCTATTAACCTTGAGGAGTGATACTCCAATAGCCTTGAGGAGCGATACTCTATTAGCCATCAGGTGTGATACTCTATTTGCCTTGAGGAGCGATACTCTATTAACCTTCAGGAGCGATACTCTATTAACCTTGAGGAGCGATACTCTATTAGCCATGAGGAGTGATACTCTATTTGCCTTGAGGAGCGATACTCTATTAGCCATGAGGAGCGATACTCTATTAACCTTGAGGAGCGATACTCTATTAGCCATGAGGAGCGATACTCTATTTGAATTGAGGAGCGATACTCTATTAGCCATGAGGAGCGATACTCTCTTAACCTTGAGGAGCGATACTCTATTAGCCATGAGGAGGGATACTCTATTAACCTTTAGGAGCGATACTCTATTAGCCATGAGAAGCGATACTCTATTTGCCTTGAGGAGCGATACTCTATTAACCTTGAGGAGCGATACTCTATTAGCCATGAGGAGCGATACTCTATTAACCTTGAGGAGCGATACTCTATTACCCATGAGGAGCGATACTCTATTTGCCTTGAGGAGCGATACTCTATTAACCTTCAGGAGCGATACTCTATTAACCTTGAGGAGCGATACTCTATTAGCCATGAGGAGTGATACTCTATTTGCCTTGAGGAGCGATACTCTATTAGCCATGAGGAGCGATACTCTATTAACCTTGAGGAGCGATACTCTATTAGCCATGAGGAGCGATACTCTATTTGAATTGAGGAGCGATACTCTATTAGCCATGAGGAGCGATACTCTCTTAACCTTGAGGAGCGATACTCTATTATCCATGAGGAGGGATACTCTATTAACCTTTAGGAGCGATACTCTATTAGCCATGAGAAGCGATACTCTATTTGCCTTGAGGAGCGATACTCTATTAACCTTGAGGAGCGATACTCTATTAGCCATGAGGAGCGATACTCTATTAACCTTGAGGAGCGATACTCTATTACCCATGAGGAGCGATACTCTATTAACCTTGAGGAGCGATACTCTATTAGCCATGAGAAGCGATACTCTATTTGCCTTGAGGAGCGATACTCTATTAACCTTGAGGAGCGATACTCTATTAGCCATGAGGAGCGATACTCTATTAACCTTGAGGAGCGATACTCTATTAGCCATGAGAAGCGATACTCTATTTGCCTTGAGGAGCGATACTCTATTAACCTTGAGGAGCGATAATCTATTAGCCATGAGGAGCGATACTCTATTAACCTTGAGGAGCGATACTCTATTAGCCATGAGAAGCGATACTCTATTTGCCTTGAGGAGCGATACTCTATTAACCTTGAGGAGCGATACTCTATTAGCCATGAGGAGCGATACTCTATTAACCTTGAGGAGCGATACTCTATTAGCCATGAGAAGCGATACTCTATTTGCCTTGAGGAGCGATACTCTATTAGCCATGAGGAGCGATACTCTATTAGCCATGAGGAGCGATACTCTATTAACCTTGAGGAGCGATACTCTATTAGCCATGAGAAGCGATACTCTATTTGCACTGAGGAGCGATACTCTATTAGCCATGAGAAGCGATACTCTATTAGCCTTGAGGAGCGATACTCTATTAGCCATGAGGTGCGATACTCTATTAGCCATGGGAAGCGATACTCTATTTGCCTTGAGGAGCGATACTCTATTAGCCATGAGGAGCGATTCTCTATTAGCCATGAGGAGCGATACTCTATTAACCTTGAGTAGCGATACTCTATTAGCCATGAGGAGCGATAATCTTTTAGCCATGAGAAGCGATACTCCATTTGCCTTGAGGAGCGATACTCTATTAGCCATGAGGAGCGATATTCAATTTGCAATGAGGAGTGATACTCTATTTGCCTTGAGGAGCGATACTCTATTAGCCATGAGGAGCGATACTCTATTAACCTTGAGGAACGATACTCTATTAGCCATGAGGAGCGATACTCTATTAGCCATGAGGAGCGATACACTATTTGCCTTGAGGAGCGATACTCTAATAGCCATGAGGCGCGATACTCTATTAGCCATGAGGAGCGATACTCTGTTTGCCTTGAGGAGCGATACTCTATTAGCCATGAGGAGCGATACTCTATTAGACATGAGGAGCGATACTCTATTAACCTTGAGGAGCGATACTCTATTAGCCATGAGGAGCGATACTCTATTAGCCATGAGAAACGATACTCTATTTACCTTGAGGAGCGATACTCTATTAGCCATGAGGAGCGATACCCTATTAGCCATGAGGAGCGATACTCTATTAACCTTGAGGAGCGATACTCTATTAGCCATGAGAAGCGATACTCTATTTGCCTTGAGGAGCGATACTCTATTAACCTTGAGGAGCGATACTCTATTAGCCATGAGGAGCGATACTCTATTAACCTTGAGGAGCGATACTCTATTAGCCATGAGGAGCGATACTCTATTAACCTTGAGGAGCGATACTCTATTAGCCATGAGGAGCGATACTCTATTAGCCATGAGGAGCGATACTTTATTAGCCATGAGGAGCGATACTCTATTAGCCATGAGGAGCGATACTCTATTAACCTTGAGGAGCGATACTCTATTAGCCATGAGGAGCGATACTCTATTAGCCATGAGGAGCGATACTCTATTAACCTTGAGGAACGATACTCTATTAGCCATGAGGAGCGATACTCTATTAACCTTGAGGAACGATACTCTATTAGCCATGAGGAGCGATACTCTATTAGCCATGAGGAGCGATACTCTATTTGCCTTGAGGAGCGATACTCTAATAGCCATGAGCCGCGATACTCTATTAGCCATGAGGAGCGATACTCTGTTTGCCTTGAGGAGCGATACTCTATTAGCCATGAGGAGCGATACTCTATTAGACATGAGGAGCGATACTCTATTAACCTTGAGGAGCGATACTCTATTAGCCATGAGAAGCGATACTCTATTTGCCTTGAGGAGCGATACTCTATTAACCTTGAGGAGCGATAATCTATTAGCCATGAGGAGCGATACTCTATTAACCTTGAGGAGCGATACTCTATTTGCCTTGAGGAGCGATACTCTATTAACCTTGAGGAGCGATACTCTATTAGCCATGAGGAGCGATACTCTATTAACCTTGAGGAGCGATACTCTATTAGCCATGAGAAGCGATACTCTATTTGCCTTGAGGAGCGATACTCTATTAACCTTGAGGAGCGATAATCTATTAGCCATGAGGAGCGATACTCTATTAACCTTGAGGAGCGATACTCTATTAGCCATGAGAAGCGATACTCTATTTGCCTTGAGGAGCGATACTCTATTAACCTTGAGGAGCGATACTCTATTAGCCATGAGGAGCGATACTCTATTAACCTTGAGGAGCGATACTCTATTAGCCATGAGAAGCGATACTCTATTTGCCTTGAGGAGCGATACTCTATTAGCCATGAGGAGCGATACTCTATTAGCCATGAGGAGCGATACTCTATTAACCTTGAGGAGCGATACTCTATTAGCCATGAGAAGCGATACTCTATTTGCACTGAGGAGCGATACTCTATTAGCCATGAGAAGCGATACTCTATTAGCCTTGAGGAGCGATACTCTATTAGCCATGAGGAGCGATACTCTATTAGCCATGAGAAGCGATACTCTATTTGCCTTGAGGAGCGATACTCTATTAGCCATGAGGAGCGATTCTCTATTAGCCATGAGGAGCGATACTCTATTAGCCACGAGGAGCGATACTCTATTAGCCACGAGGAGCGATACTCTATTAGCCACGAGGGGCGATACTCTATTAACCATAAGGAGCGATACTCTATTAGCCATGAGGAGCGATACTCTATTAACCATAAGGAGCGATACTCTATTAGCCATGAGGAGCGATATTCAATTTGCAATGAGGAGTGATACTCTATTTGCCTTGAGGAGCGATACTCTATTAGCCATGAGGAGCGATACTCTATTAACCTTGAGGAACGATACTCTATTAGCCATGAGGAGCGATACTCTATTAGCCATGAGGAGCGATACACTATTTGCCTTGAGGAGCGATACTCTAATAGCCATGAGGCGCGATACTCTATTAGCCATGAGGAGCGATACTCTGTTTGCCTTGAGGAGCGATACTCTATTAGCCATGAGGAGCGATACTCTATTAGACATGAGGAGCGATACTCTATTAACCTTGAGGAGCGATACTCTATTAGCCATGAGGAGCGATACTCTATTAGCCATGAGAAACGATACTCTATTTACCTTGAGGAGCGATACTCTATTAGCCATGAGGAGCGATACCCTATTAGCCATGAGGAGCGATACTCTATTAACCTTGAGGAGCGATACTCTATTAGCCATGAGAAGCGATACTCTATTTGCCTTGAGGAGCGATACTCTATTAACCTTGAGGAGCGATACTCTATTAGCCATGAGGAGCGATACTCTATTAACCTTGAGGAGCGATACTCTATTAGCCATGAGGAGCGATACTCTATTAACCTTGAGGAGCGATACTCTATTAGCCATGAGGAGCGATACTCTATTAGCCATGAGGAGCGATACTTTATTAGCCATGAGGAGCGATACTCTATTAGCCATGAGGAGCGATACTCTATTAACCTTGAGGAGCGATACTCTATTAGCCATGAGGAGCGATACTCTATTAGCCATGAGGAGCGATACTCTATTAACCTTGAGGAACGATACTCTATTAGCCATGAGGAGCGATACTCTATTAGCCATGAGGAGCGATACTCTATTTGCCTTGAGGAGCGATACTCTAATAGCCATGAGCCGCGATACTCTATTAGCCATGAGGAGCGATACTCTGTTTGCCTTGAGGAGCGATACTCTATTAGCCATGAGGAGCGATACTCTATTAGACATGAGGAGCGATACTCTATTAACCTTGAGGAGCGATACTCTATTAGCCATGAGAAGCGATACTCTATTTGCCTTGAGGAGCGATACTCTATTAACCTTGAGGAGCGATAATCTATTAGCCATGAGGAGCGATACTCTATTAACCTTGAGGAGCGATACTCTATTTGCCTTGAGGAGCGATACTCTATTAACCTTGAGGAGCGATACTCTATTAGCCATGAGGAGCGATACTCTATTAACCTTGAGGAGCGATACTCTATTAGCCATGAGAAGCGATACTCTATTTGCCTTGAGGAGCGATACTCTATTAACCTTGAGGAGCGATAATCTATTAGCCATGAGGAGCGATACTCTATTAGCCATGAGAAGCGATACTCTATTTGCCTTGAGGAGCGATACTCTATTAGCCATGAGGAGCGATACTCTATTAGCCATGAGGAGCGATACTCTATTAACCTTGAGGAGCGATACTCTATTAGCCATGAGAAGCGATACTCTATTTGCACTGAGGAGCGATACTCTATTAGCCATGAGGAGCGATACTCTATTAGCCATGAGGAGCGATACTCTATTAACCTTGAGGAGCGATACTCTATTAGCCATGAGAAGCGATACTCTATTTGCACTGAGGAGCGATACTCTATTAGCCATGAGAAGCGATACTCTATTAGCCTTGAGGAGCGATACTCTATTAGCCATGAGGAGCGATACTCTATTAGCCATGAGAAGCGATACTCTATTTGCCTTGAGGAGCGATACTCTATTAGCCATGAGGAGCGATTCTCTATTAGCCATGAGGAGCGATACTCTATTAACCTTGAGTAGCGATACTCTATTAGCCATGAGGAGCGATAATCTTTTAGCCATGATAAGCGATACTCCATTTGCCTTGAGGAGCGATACTCTATTAGCCATGAGGAGCGATATTCAATTTGCAATGAGGAGTGATACTCTATTTGCCTTGAGGAGCGATACTCTATTAGCCATGAGGAGCGATACTCTATTAACCTTGAGGAACGATACTCTATTAGCCATGAGGAGCGATACTCTATTAGCCATGAGGAGCGATACACTATTTGCCTTGAGGAGCGATACTCTAATAGCCATGAGGCGCGATACTCTATTAGCCATGAGGAGCGATACTCTGTTTGCCTTGAGGAGCGATACTCTATTAGCCATGAGGAGCGATACTCTATTAGACATGAGGAGCGATACTCTATTAACCTTGAGGAGCGATACTCTATTAGCCATGAGGAGCGATACTCTATTAGCCATGAGAAACGATACTCTATTTACCTTGAGGAGCGATACTCTATTAGCCATGAGGAGCGATACCCTATTAGCCATGAGGAGCGATACTCTATTAACCTTGAGGAGCGATACTCTATTAGCCATGAGAAGCGATACTCTATTTGCCTTGAGGAGCGATACTCTATTAACCTTGAGGAGCGATACTCTATTAGCCATGAGGAGCGATACTCTATTAACCTTGAGGAGCGATACTCTATTAGCCATGAGGAGCGATACTCTATTAACCTTGAGGAGCGATACTCTATTAGCCATGAGGAGCGATACTCTATTAGCCATGAGGAGCGATACTTTATTAGCCATGAGGAGCGATACTCTATTAGCCATGAGGAGCGATACTCTATTAACCTTGAGGAGCTATACTCTATTAGCCATGAGGAGCGATACTCTATTAGCCATGAGGAGCGATACTCTATTAACCTTGAGGAACGATACTCTATTAGCCATGAGGAGCGATACTCTATTAACCTTGAGGAACGATACTCTATTAGCCATGAGGAGCGATACTCTATTAGCCATGAGGAGCGATACTCTATTTGCCTTGAGGAGCGATACTCTAATAGCCATGAGCCGCGATACTCTATTAGCCATGAGGAGCGATACTCTGTTTGCCTTGAGGAGCGATACTCTATTAGCCATGAGGAGCGATACTCTATTAGACATGAGGAGCGATACTCTATTAACCTTGAGGAGCGATACTCTATTAGCCATGAGGAGCGATACTCTATTAGCCATGAGAAACGATACTCTATTTACCTTGAGGAGCGATACTCTATTAGCCATGAGGAGCAATACCCTATTAGCCATGAGGAGCGATACTCTATTAACCTTGAGGAGCGATACTCTATTAGCCATGAGAAGCGATACTCTATTTGCCTTGAGGAGCGATACTCTATTAACCTTGAGGAGCGATACTCTATTAGCCATGAGGAGCGATACTCTATTAACCTTGAGGAGCGATACTCTATTAGCCATGAGGAGCGATACTCTATTAGCCATGAGGAGCGATACTCTATTAACCTTGAGGAGCGATACTCTATTAGCCATGAGGAGCGATACTCTATTAACCTTGAGGAGCGATACTCTATTAACCTTGAGGAGCGTACTCTATTAGCCATGAGGAGCGATACTCTTATTAGCCATCAGGAGTGATACTCTATTTGCCTTGAGGAGCGATACTCAATTAGCCATAAGGAGCGATACTCTATTAGCCATGAGGAGCGATACTTTATTAGCCATTAGGAGCGATACTCTATTAGCCTTGAGCAGCGATACTCTATTAGCATATGAGGAGCGATACTCTATTAGCCATTAGGAGCGATACTCTATTAGCCATCAGGAGTGATACTCTATTTGCATTGAGGAGCGATACTCTATTAGCCATCAGGAGCGATACTCTATTTGCCTTGAGGAGCGATACTCTATTAGCCATCAGGAGCGATACTCTATTTGCCTTGAGGAGCGATACTCTATTAACCTTGAGAAGCGATAATCTATTAGCCATGAGGAGCGATACTCTATTAGCCATGAGGAGCGATACTCAATTAGCCTTGAGAAGCGATACTCTATTAGCCATGAGGAGCGATACTCAATTAGCCTTGAGAAGCGATACTCTATTAGCCATGAGGAGCGATACTCTATTTGCCTTGAGGAGCGATACTCTATTAGCCATGAGAAGCGATACTCTATTTGCCTTGAGGAGCGATACTCTATTTGCCTTGAGGAGCGATACTCTATTTGCCTTGAAGAGCGATACTCTATTTGCCTTGAGGAGCGATACTCTTATTAGCCATGAGGAGCGATACTCTTATTAGCCATGAGCAGCGATACTCTATTAGCCATGAGAAGCGATACTCTATTTGCCTTGAGGAGCGATACTCTATTTGCCTTGAGGAGCGATACTCTTATTAGCCATGAGGAGCGATACTCTTATTAGCCATGAGGAGCGATACTCTATTTTCCTTGAGGAGCGGTACTCTTATTAGCCATGAGGAGCGAAACTCTATTTGAATTGAGGAGCGATACTCTATTTGCCTTGAGGAGCGATACTCTTATTAGCCATGAGGAGCGATACTCTTATTAGCCATGAGGAGCGATACTCTATTAGCCATGAGGAGCGATACTCTATTAGCCTTGAGAAGCGATACTCTATTTGCCTTGAGGAGCGATACTCTATTTGCCTTGAGGAGCGATACTCTATTTGCCTAGAGGAGCGATACTCTATTAGCCATGAGAAGCGATACTCTATTTGCCTTGAGGAGCGATACTCTATTAGAAATCAGGAGCGATACTCTATTTGCCTTGAGGAGCGATACTCTATTTGCCTTGAGGAGCGATACTGTATTAGCCATGAGAAGCGATACTCTATTTGCCTTGAGGAGCAATACTCTATTTGCCTTGAGGAGCGATACTCTATTAGCCATAAGGAGCGATACTTTTATTAGCCATAAGGAGCGATACTCTATTTGCCTTGGGGAGCGATACTCTATTTGCCTTGAGAAGCGATAATCTAATAGCTATTAGGAGCGATACTCTATTAGCCTTGAGGAGCGATACTCTTATTAGCCATAAGGAGCGATACTCTTATTACCCATAAGGAGTCATACTCTATTTGCCTTGAGAAGCGCTACTCTAATAGCTATTAGGAGCGATACTCTATTTGCCTTGAGGAGCGATACTCTATTAGCCATGAGGAGCGATACTCAATTCCCCTTGAGAAGCGATACTCTATTAGCCTTGAGAAGCTATACTCTATTAGCCATGAGGAGCGATACTCTATTTGCCTTGAGGAGCGATACTCTATTAGCCATCAGGAGCGATACTCTATTAGCCATGAGAAGCGATACTCTATTAGTCCGAAAGGGCGATACTCCATTAGCCTTGAGGAGCGGTACTCTTATTAGCCATGAGGAGCGAAACTCTATTTGCCTTGAGGAGCGATACTCTATTTGCCTTGAGGAGCGATACTCTATTTGCCTTGAGGAGCGATACTCTTATTAGCCATGAGAAGCGATACTCTTATTAGCCATGAGGAGCGATACTCTATTTGCCTTGAGGAGCGATACTCTATTAGCCATGAGGAGCGATACTCTATTTGCCTTGAGGAGCGATACTCTATTAGCCATCAGGAGCGATACTCTATTAGCCATGAGAAGCGATACTCTATTAGCATTGAGGAGCGATACTCAATTCCCCTTGAGAAGCGATACTCAATTAGCCTTGAGAAGCGATACTCTATTAGCCTTGAGAAGCGATACTGTATTAGCCATCAGGAGTGATACTCTATTTGCCTTTAGGAGCGATACTCTATTAGCCATGAGGAGCGATACTCTATCTGCCATGAGGAGCGATACTCTATTTGCCATGAGGAGCGATACTCTATTAGCCTTGAGAAGCGATACTCTATTAGCCATCAGGAGTGATACTCTATTTGCCATGAGGAGCGATATTCTATTTGCAATGAGGAGTGATACTCTATTTGCCTTGAGGAGCGATACTCTATTAGCCATGAGGAGCGATACTCTATTTGCCTTGAGGAGCGATACTCTATTAGCCATCAGGTGCGATACTCTATTTGCCTTGAGGAGCGTAACTCTATTAGCTATGAGGAGCAATACTCTATTTGCCTTGAGGACAGATACTCTATTAGCCATCAGGAGCGATACTCTATTAGCCATGAGAAGCGATACTCTATTAGTCCGAAAGGGCGATACTCTATTAGCCTTGAGGAGCGATACTCAATTAGCCTTGAGAAGCGATACTCTATTAGCTTTGAGAAGCGATACTCTTTTAGCCATGAGAAGCGATACTCTATTACCCTTGAAGAATGATACTCTATTAGCCATGAGGAGCGACATTCTATTTGCCATAAGGAGCGATACTCTATTTGCTATGAGGAGCGATACTCTATTAGCCTTGAGAAGCGATACTCTATTAGCCATCAGGAGTGATACTCTATTTGCCTTGAGAAGCGATACTCTATTAGCCATCAGGAGTGATACTCTATTTGCCATGACGAGAGATACTCTATTAGCCATGAGGAGCGATATTCTATTTGCAATGAGGAGTGATACTCTATTTGCCTTGAGGAGCGATACTCTATTAGCCATGAGGAGCGATACTCTATTTGCCTTGAGGAGCGATACTCTATTAGCCATAAGGTGCGATACTCTATTTGCCTTGAGGAGCGTAACTCTATTAGCCATGAGGAGCAATACTCTATTTGCCTTGAGGAGCGATACTCTATTAGCCATCAGGAGCGATACTCTATTAGCCATGAGAAGCGATACTCTATTAGTCCGAAAGGGCGATACTCTATTAGCCTTGAGGAGCGATACTCAATTAGCCTTGAGGAGCGATACTCTAAGGGGTGGTACTCTGTCAAACATAAGGTCCCATACTCTAACGCATTTAGGCACGGTACTACATTGGCTTTGGGAGAAAATATTATATCAGTCCTGGCAGCGATACTATAGTATCTTTATGTCTTATCACCATCATCCTTGAGGGGTGATACTAGGCTTTGATGACCTAGAGGAGCGATACTCTAAGGGGTGGTACTCTGTCAAACATAAGATCCCATACTCTATCGCATTTAGGCACGGTACTACATTGGCTTTGGGAGAAAATATTATATCAGTCCTGGCAGCGATACTATAGTATCTTTATGTCTTATCACCATCATCCTTGAGGGGTGATACTAGGCTTTGGTGGCCTTGAGGAGCGATACTCTAAGGGGTGGTACTCTGTCAAACATAAGGTCCCATACTCTAACGCATTTAGGCACGGTACTACATTGGCTTTGGGAGAAAATATTATATCAGTCCTGGCAGCGATACTATAGTATCTTTATGTCTTATCACCATCATCCTTGAGGGGTGATACTAGGCTTTGGTGGCCTTGAGGAGCGATACTCTAAGGGTGGTACTCTGTCAAACATAAGATCCCATACTCTAACGCATTTAGGCACGGTACTACATTGGCTTTGGGAGAAAATATAATATCAGTCCTGGCAGCGATACAATAGTATCTTTATGTCTTATCACCATCATCCTTGAGGGGTGATACTAGGCTTTGGTGGCCTTGAGGAGCGATACTCTAAGGGGTGGTACTCTGTCAAACATAAGATCCCATACTCTAACGCATTTAGGCACGGTACTACATTGGTTTTGGGAGAAAATATTATATCAGTCCTGGCAGCGATACTATAGTATCTTTATGTCTTATCACCATCATCCTTGAGGGGTGATACTAGGCTTTGGTGGCCTTGAGGAGCGAGACTCTAAGGGGTGGTACTCTGTCAAACATAAGATCCCATACTCTAACGCATTTAGGCACGGTACTACATTGGCTTTAGGAGAAAATATTATATCAGTCCTGGCAGCGATACTATAGTATCTTTATGTCTTATGACCATCATCCTTTAGGAGGGATACTAGGCTTTGATGGCCATGAGGAGCGATACTATAGTAGCCTTGGAACTGATCACCATCATCCTTGAGGGGTGATCCTAGGCTTTGATGGCCATGAAGAGCGATACTATAGTAGCCTTGGGACTGATCACCATCATCCTTGAGGGGTGATCCTAGGCTTTGATGGCCATGAGGAGCGATACTATAGTAGCCTTGGGACTGATCACCATCATCCTTGAGGGTGATCCTAGGCTTTGATGGCCATGAGGAGCGATACTATAGTAGCCTTGGAACTGATCACCATCATCCTTGAGGGGTGATCCTAGGCTTTGATGGCCATGAGGAGCGATACTATAGTAGCCTTGGGACTGATCACCATCATCCTTGAGGGGTGATCCTAGGCTTTGATGGCCATGAGGAGCGATACTATAGTAGCCTTGGGACTGATCACCATCATCCTTGAGGGGTGATACTAGGCTTTGATGGGCATGATGAGCGATACTATAGTAGCCTTGGGACTGATCACCATCATCCTTGAGGGGTGATACTAGGCTTTGATGGCCATGAGGAGCGATACTATAGTAGCCTTGGGACTGATCACCATCATCCTTGAGGGGTGATACTAGGCTTTGATGGCCATGAGGAGAGATACTATAGTAGCCTTGGGACTGATCACCATCATTCTTGAGAAGTGATACTAGGCTTTGATGGCCATGAGGAGCGATACTATAGTAGCCTTGGGACTGATCACCATCATCCTTGAGCGGTGATACTAGGCTTTGATGGCCATGAGGAGCGATACTATAGTAGCCTTGGGACTGATCACCATCATCCTTGAGGGGTGATACTAGGCTTTGATGGCCATGAGGAGCGATACTATAGTAGCCTTGGGACTGATCACCATCATCCTTGAGGGGTGATACTAGGCTTTGATGGCCATGAGGAGCGATACTATAGTAGCCTTGGGACTGATCACCATCATCCTTGAGGGGTGATCCTAGGCTTTGATGGCCATGAGGAGCGATACTATAGTAGCCTTGGGACTGATCACCATCATCCTTGAGGGGTGATACTAGGCTTTGATGGCCATGAGGAGCGATACTATAGTAGCCTTGGGACTGATCACCATCATCCCTGAGGGGTGATACTAGGCTTTGATGGCCATGAGGAGCGATACTATAGTAGCCTTGGGACTGATCACCATCATCCTTGAGGGGTGATACTAGGCTTTGATGGCCATGAGGAGCGATACTATAGTAGCCTTGGGACTGATCACCATCATCCTTGAGGGGTGATACTAGGCTTTGATGGCCATGAGGAGCGATACTATAGTAGCCTTGGGACTGATCACCATCATCCTTGAGGGGTGATACTAGGCTTTGATGGCCTTGAGGAGCGATACTATAGTAGCCTTGGGACTGATCACCATCATCCTTGAGGGGTGATCCTAGGCTTTGATGGCCATGAGGAGCGATACTATAGTAGCCTTGGGACTGATCACCATCATCCTTGAGGGGTGATACTAGGCTTTGATGGCCATGAGGAGCGATACTATAGTAGCCTTGGGACTGATCACCATCATCCCTGAGGGGTGATACTAGGCTTTGATGGCCATGAGGAGCGATACTATAGTAGCCTTGGGACTGATCGCCATCATCCTTGAGGGGTGATACTAGGCTTTGATGGTCTTGAGGAGCGATACTATAGTAGCCTTGGGACTGATCACCATCATCCTTGAGGGGTGATACTAGGCTTTGATGGCCATGAGGAGCGATACTATAGTAGCCTTGGGACTGATCACCATCATCCCTGAGGGGTGATACTAGGCTTTGATGGCCATGAGGAGCGATACTATAGTAGCCTTGGGACTGATTACCATCATCCTTGAGGGGAGATACTAGGCTTTGATGGCCATGAGGAGCGATACTATAGTAGCCTTGGGACTGATCACCATCATCCTTGAGGGGTGATCCTAGGCTTTGATGGCCATGAGGAGCGATACTATAGTAGCCTTGGGACTGATCACCATCATCCTTGAGGGGTGATCCTAGGCTTTGATGGCCTTGAGGAGCGATACGTTGTCTGGTTGCTTCAGTATAAGTAATTTTATTGTGTTTATATTTATTAGATATATTTGTTATTTGTATTTCACAGTTTATCCTTTTACAAATGCGAGTCGTGTAATGAATTGGCACGAAGTGAAGCTCTACCCAATGTATTGAAAGTTTTCTTCCCTCTTTCCATGCCTATTGGTGAAAGTACACTCGGGCAACCTTGGACTTCAAGATATTACAAAAGCTTTTGTATTAATACGAAACTGCCGTCCCTAATTCTAGAAGGGGGTCATTAGTTTCACGAGATATATGTGACCTTGAAACTTTCAAACCCACTAGTAAATATATAGCTGTGCCAAGTTTAACAATATCTAAAATAAAATAACAATAAATATCGGTTGTCATTGTTAAGTATTTCTTAATTGATTTAAGATTTAGTAAAAAAATATCGTCAAAATAAATATTGTTTTCTATCACTAACGATATTCTACACATTAAGTAATCGATTTTGGCAAAAATGATACCTGGATGCCAAAAGTCTTCAAGAATAAGGAAAAAAATAAAAGTAGATGAGGAGGCTTTCTAATTTGAAATGTTGGACATTTACCAAAGTAACTTTACTCCACAATACTTATTCAAAACTTTATTAAAATCATATTTAATAAAAAAAACAATAACCGTAAAACTCATTTTAAATTTTGTCTGCATTTTCTCCCACCTTAATCATCCTTGCTTCGAACAGGGTGGCAATTCCTTTTCCCATATTCTTCTATGCCTTGCACTCTTTTTTCTACCTTTTTCAACTCTAACTTTATCGTATCAAATGTTCCCTTATTTCCTTCAACTACTTCCTCTAAATTATCTATTTTCTCTGTGGTTTCATGAATCTTACTTTCAATCTCATCATTCTTTTGGGTTATTCCTCTCTATCTATTTCAATAATTCTGGTGTTCATTGTTTCCACAGGTTTGTTATTTCTTAAATTCTTCTATTCTTTCGATCTCCCTTGTCTTTCTTTTTCTTCTTTCTCGTTGTTTTTACTTTTATACTATCCGGTTTTTGTTCCTCAGCGTTTTTCCTAATCCTTCCCGGTTTCTCTCATGTTGTTCTATATTTCTTATAATTTTTTTTTGTTCATTTATTCTTTCATGTTTTTGCTCTCGATATGTTAACAAGATTCTTCTTTGTTGAAGTATATTTACAAATTAGGGGCTATCCGGTCAGTTTTTATAAAGAAAGGTTTACTAAACTATTGCGCGAGGTATGTAGTTGAAAACGTTAAGCACGACCTTAATGCAAAGACGTATAAAATTGGTGTTTACTTCAATGTGAAAAAGGTGCCCTCTCAGCAAACTGTTTTTTATAACCAAATCTATCCTAACCGAATACTTTGTAACTGTATTCCAATGTAGTGATCTGTTTTTCAAAAAACATGATTTTAAAAGTTGTGTGTGTATTGTGGAGTGAAGTTGTTTGTCTTTTATTCAAAGATTTTAAATTTTCAGGGCACCGGAACCTAGTTTTATTATTTTTCTGTTTTCCTGCAGAATTTATGCATCGTCACGCCTAATTGTTTTTGGCAATATCTACCATGTGTAGCACGTGAATAACTACCCTGTATTCATTATAGACGCAACATAATATAACATAGGTTAGTTTATGTCATGGTTTACATTGTTTTCCCCGTTACTAGCAAGTAATTACGTTTTTACTTTCGTGTTACCAACATTACAACAAAATATCCGAGAAGGACTCCGATAAGGACAGTCCACTGCAGTTTATTTTTTACCATTAGTGACAAACAGGTTTAGAAAATATAACTTGTAACTTTTTATTATACTTTAGAGGTGACAATTAATTTAATTACAATAATAAAAAGAATCTACCTTTTCGTTTGTATTAATAAACAAGTCAAATAAAAAAAATCAAGTAAATTCCTATTTAGGTCAGGAAAGTCAAATTTTATTTTAGAGACATTTTATTAAATGATTACAATACAAACACAGTTACACAACCTATGAGTTAAAACAGCTGTTTTATCACATAAACTACAACATAAAATCAGCCGTTTTATGAAATCGTATGTTGTCACATATTTTAAGCCAAATGGGACGAAATACGTAAATTGCATACTTCACCCCTTTTGTAAAAGGATTGTCTCCCATATAAAACTAAAATTAATTCAATGTTAAATTTAATGAATGAATTATTTTTAGAAAAATCTGCATTATCGTCTAGTGTCATCCACTAGTAGTTTAAAAAAATGTACTTGAACTTGAGTGGATGTATTTGATTCACGATTGAAAATTGGAACAAGTTGTAGTTCTATATAGGGAGAGGGTGAACTAATAGAAAAAAACTGAAAATGTTTTAAAACGCTATTTTATGAGATCATATGATATCATTTATTTTAAGCCAAGTGGGACGAAACAACTGTATTGCATACCTTGCCTCTAATTCTTCCATATAAAACTAAAATTAATGCATTAATTTAATTAATGAATTAATATTTGAAAAAAACTCTACCAACATCAAGTGTCATCTACTACAAGTTTTAAAATATGTGTTTCTACTCTAATGGATGAATAAATAGTATTGATTAACTATTGAAAATGTGTACAAGATGTATAATTATATATACCCGTGACGAATAGCACAAGGCAACTTAGGCACAAACTAGTTATTGCAGGCAATATAAGCACTAATTGAATTTAATTTACGTTGTTAACATAACCAACTTTGTAATGGCATTTATTTTGTATTTTTTATTACTAAAACTCGGAGATACCTTATCGGTGTAGAGCACTTAGCTGCAGCCTTTATACTCTCTTACCTTCCCTACCACAAGACTAGCTTAGTGGATAATACCAACCTCTTTGCAGAAATCAAGTACCCACCTGATGCTAAATCTTCTGATATCCTCTGGTGTACATACCTGCCAGCCAAACCACTTTCTCCTTGCGGCTCCCAAAGCAGGGAACTTACAGAGTACGTGTATTGATTGGGCTTTCCTCTTGGTCCTCGTCGCATCTCTTGCACACAGGGGACCTAGATTTTCCGATTTTGTATTCTAACCCCCTCAGATTCCCATGGCCTGTGACCAGCTCTACAGTAACTCTGAGTTGAGGTCTACTTAAGGAGAGTAGTTCTTTGCCCCACAAGTCTCCCGAGTAACCCCGATTTGTTACACCTCAAAGTTGCATTCCATTTTTCCCTGCACAACCTGTCTATATTTGCCGTAATTCTGTTGCGCCCCTCCGGTGGCGGGATGCAAACTGCCCTCAGCAACGGTCCTTGAATTATACACCCTTGTTTTGCTAAGGCGTCAGCTCTCTCATTCCTTATCCAGCCAGAATATTCTGGAATCCATGTTAGGTTGAGCGAATTATACTTTCTCAGCTCTGTTAGAGAAGCTATATAGTCTCAGTCACAAACCTAGAGCTGGTGCTAGCCTTACCTAAAGCTGTCTTGGTGTCTCGATCCACTAAATCCTGCTCCCATTCCCTCCTTCATCTTGGACCCATCCGTGAACCATGTTTGGGTTTACACTCCGCCCATGCCTTTCTTGCGGGAATATGGATTTTGTAATTTCCTTTTTCACTTTTAAGAGACAGTATCTTATCCTGAGGTTCTATCCAGAGCTCCTTCAGTGAATCCCCAAATAGCTGTGTATGACGTTTGCTACTTGTCTTACACAGACCGGTACAACCTAGCCGATATGCAGTTTTCATTACCTCAATCCTAATTTGAAGACTCAAAGATGGAAAACCTACCATAACCCTCATGGCTGCACATGGTGAGCTTCTCGTTGTAGCTGTTATGCCTCTAAAGTAGAGCTACTGCACGTGGTCCAGCACTCTTTTACTTGTTTCTTTCTGTGCCCTGTTCCACCAGACGATTGAAGCAAAGACCAACCTCGACACCATAATGGCAGAATAAATCCAGTTCATCTGACATAGACCCAAACCCCATCTCATGCCTATCGCTCCTCTGTATTGCCAGAACGTAGCTATGGCTTTTTGCACTTATCCTCCATTGCTCACGCCAGAGTAGCTTCCTATCCACAATAACTCCCAGATATTTAGCGCTCTCGACGTAGCTTATTTTGCTATTAAAAATTTCCATCATCTCCAGCGATTTAGTTTTATATCGCCTAGTGAAGATGAATGCCACAGATTTCTTTCCTTGAATGCATAGTGCTTTATCCCTGCACCATGCTTCTGCTACCTTGAGTGGCTCTTGAAGCAGATCTCTGAGGACCTCTTCAAATGGCCCCCTAACAAGGGTAGCTATGTCGTCCGCATATCCTACCACCTTCACACCTACACTGAGCGTCCTTAGTAGACAGCCCACGACAAGGCTCCACAGCAGGCGGGATAGTGCTCCACCATGCGGGTAGCCCTCCGAGACCATCACACGTATCATGCACCCCATCCAGGATGCAATACTTATACGGTTTTCCAAGGAACTCATAATACAATTTATAATTCCATCAGAAATCCCGTGTTCCGTAGCTGCTCTCTTGATGGCCAGTCTAGAGGTACTATTAAATGCCTCTTCCACATAAAAAAAAACCCAATACATATCCCTTTGTTGTTGATCTGACCCTCAATAAAGTCCACAACCGACAACAGCGCAGTCTCCACTGACCTACCAGTTCGGTTGGCGTGTTGGTCCTGATGAAGGGGATACTGCTTCAGAGGTCCCTCCTTCAAATAGTGGTCCACCAGTCTTTAACAAGAAAGATGTGAGGCTGATAGGTCTGAAGTCCTTTACCTCTGTGTAACCTTTCCTCCCTGGTTTGGGGATAAAGATAACCTTCGTTTTGAGCCACTGCCCAGGCGTGTAACCCAAGGCAACACAGCCCCTGAGTAATCCTGTCAGTGGCCCTATTATTTCCTCCAAGCAATTTTGTAGTAGTGCTGGAGTAATATAGTCTAATCCAGGTGCTTTTAAAAGCAAAAGACAGAATCGCCTCTCTCACCTTTGTGATCCCCTGCCCAGCAATATTCCAGCCCGCCCTTAGCACAGTATGGCGGAGGTTTTGAGCACCGTCCCCTAACGGTCTAATATCGGGAAAACTGTTCCTCATATAATGGCATTTAAGAACTTGTTTAATTTAATTAATTATTGTTTCCGTCGACGCCATTGGCCACCCTCGAGGCTAAACAGTATTACTAAAACGACAAATATATAAACAAATAAACATAGAAAAATTGTATATAGAGACTAAGTTTTATATAATATAGGTTCTATGAGATTGAGAATTGCCTTAAGGAAACTGTAAATAGCTTATTCAAAACATCGACTGAAATATTGAATTGTATTAAACAACTAGTTTGCCTATACTGTGATATTTCTTAGTCCTGATAACTTATAGCCTAATTGGATAAACCGATATGACTTTAAAAGAATTAAGTCATATATGATTAAATTTTAAACATACAAACAAGAATATTTTAAAGTCAATTCCTAATTAGGTCAACAAAGGAAAATTTTATTTGAGTTCCATTTTATTAAATAATCACAATTAATATAAATAAAGTTACACAACCTATGCGTTCAAACACCTGTTCTACCACATAACATATAACAAAAAAATCAGCTGTTTTATGTAATCATGTTATCACGTATTTTCAGTCAAATAGTACTAAATAACTATATTGCATACCTTGCCCCTTATATGGTGAAAAGTTATTCTCCATATAAAACTAAAATTAATCAATAAATTTAAATGATTAATTATTATTTGTAGAACTATATTAACACCAACTGTTATCCACTACGAATTAGAAAATTTATTTGAACTTGTGCGGTTGAACAAAAGTATTATTAACGGTTAAGGAGAGCAACGTTCCCTATGTTGGGCCATGTTAACTTAGGTACATATATCTCATAAACCACTAAAGATACAACTATCAAATGTTACACAGTTCATATATGGTTCTTTGTACATGTTTTTACCAGAGGATATTTTAAAATATTGTTTTGGTCATGAGATATGATTTTTTTTCTAAACCCTTTTTAAATTGTAATGTTTTTATGTATAAAAATATTTATAACCAAACAAATATTAGGATTTTAGGAAAACCCTCTGGTCTGTTTGTTTACAATACATATTAAAATATGTTTGCCAAATTGTATCATTGTAGCTTGAATGGTTCCTGAGAAAAGTGTACCTAAAGTTTGAAAAACAGGGGTTTCGGGAATCGCAGAAATAAAGTTAGACGTGCACTGAAGAGGTAAGTTACATACTTTTAATAATGTCTAGCTGCATATGAGGGGTTCTCTAGTCCTTCCTCCTCTTCGAATTCATCTTCAATTGTCTCCTTTTCAAACTTCTTTCTTGTCTGCACTTCTTTTTCAATTCGCCAATTGCTTTATCTGCTTTCTTTACACGCCTTATGTCAAGCACCTTCATTGCTTTTACACAATTTTCACCAGCTTGTAAGCCCATAAGTTTGAACACAAAGCACTTTGAAATGTTCCCCTTGTTGTAATAAGCAATTGCATCATATACACCAAGTTTTAGTGTGTTGATCCTCACAAAAACTGTTTTTGGGACGGGGCTCCAAATTACGTTATTGAGGGACTCACTTGTTCTGAGTTCCACCATGCGCGCACTTACTCAACAGAATGGGGTTTGACAGATCTTTGAATACCTGTTTGATTTCAAGCAAAACAGCTTTTGGTAGGTGAGTGAGTTCTGCATGTTTATCTGGAACACCATCTCTTACTGATTGTTGGTATTTACACCAGGAATTCTCATCTTTTGGACATAAGCTATGTTGCGGTTTTGAATCAGTTGAGCCTAAGTGGAAGTATTCTGCCCATATGGCTTGCCTCATTGCTTCTACTTACAATTTCATCTAATAGCAAGGCCATAGTACAGTTGTATGGTGTTTATAGCTGCCTCTGTAAGCCTGACCCGGCCACCAATAGTTTTGCCGTCAGATAATTTTTTTAAAGAATTTTTCAATTTGTATGCTCTAAGACGAGTCCCCATCCAGAAGCATAACGACAACTAATAACAGCTGCACTAGAAAAAAAACAAGTAAAATAACATCAGTGTTCAGTGCCTCTTGGATATCTTCTTCATAGACAAAGTAATGCTCTATAAAGTTAATATATATTGCGATGTACATGCTTTTACACAGAGTGTAGCAGGAGCTCAAATTTTGTCACGCAAAACTTTCATGAACGCCAGAATATATATTTTTAGTACATAACGAAGGAACAATGCAAATTATGCATGTTGTATATCATTTTAAAGAGTAAATTCTAAGCTATGTTTTAATCCAAAAACCCAAAAATTGGTTTTTTTTTATCACGTTGCTCCCCTTAAAAATTTGAACATGAGGGTGTGAACTACTAGAAAGAAGGACTTGAAAAATACTGTTTATTGAGCATGTAAAATCAAAGTTTTTAACTTGTGGTTCTCAAAACTGTTTGACTAGTCTCGACCAATATAGGGTAAGCTTGTAATGAAACCGGATCCTTCATTTACCGATAACAAGAACTGGTTATATACACATACTATGTGCCTTGGAATACAATTGTTCTGAAATGATCAGAAATAACGACAAAAAGCAAACAATCAAATCTGTAGAGCACGGAATCGGATACGTGTATTAAACATTACAAATTTATCGTCTTGGGGTTACATTTTATATACCTGTAGTCGCATTAGCTCCACATTATGCGAAAACATTGAACCCTGTAAATGCCTTTAAAATAATACTTAAATTTATTTCAATAATATAGTGAGAGCTGGGATTGAAGTGCCTCAATCAACCAAGCAACTCTCTCGGACACAATCTGCGGGGTTTGCATTTAGCGAGTAAACCAGTTGTGTAGGTAGTTACAAGTGATCTAGTTAGATCTATACCTCATCCCCCCGATTCTCATTTTAATCTTCCTGTTTGGTACATCAGTGTAATACCTCTCTCTCTCTCTCTCTCTCTCTCTCTCTCTCTCTCTCTCTCTCTCTCTCTCTCTCTCTCTCTCTCTCTCTCTCTCTCTCGGAAAAAAACAAAATGTGAAAATGCCTTCGATTTCTACTTCAAGTTCTACGTGCTTTAAATCGTAAGATAAGAGACTAGAACTTGAAATTTACTTTTTTTCCTAATTCTTAATAAAAAAAAAACAATAGCAAATGATTTAGTGGGTAGAGTGATAATAAGATAAAGGTCCAGGGTCCCGAAATCCGGGTCCGTCGGTCACACAAAATGTCAAAATGGTATTGAAATTCACTCTTGGTTCTACCCAATGGCAAGGCCTAAAGATTAAGATTGCTGGGTTCTTGTAATTTTATGGCGATCAGCAAAGAGAGAAATAAAATCGCTGATAGAGTGTATGATCAGGGTCATTGCATCATACTTGCAAGATAGCGTGTTTGAGGCAGACCTGGTATCTGGATCATCAACAGGTATCTACCCTTTACACATTCTCCAACGAAGAAGGATAAATTGTCTTTAATAAGATGATAATTCGTTAAAAATATTGTTTAGAAATAAAATCGTGTGTTCGTATGTATTAGGTAATGCTCTCCCTAAATCTACCAAACATTTTCCGCAACATTTCTATCTTTCTGAGATGGGTCCCAAAGAGGAGGGTGCTTAAATACACTTGAAATACTTACTTCTTTAGATACTTCCATGTTCATTTTGTGCATGCGCGTTGTCCTCATTGTGTCTCGAAACCAACTGTTTTGTATCAAGACGGGCGCATATGACGGGCGTGACGGATAAGACGAGTACGCAATCTGTGTGGCCACACACATACTCTTTCGAACAATTGTTATAGTCACAAATGACGCACATGACGTGCTGCACTTATTGCCGGATACGACGGATTCTGTCTGACCGTAGCCTAATAATCAGCCCTAATAAGGGTACTCCAGACAACTGGTGTTTGCCCGATACCCGGGTCTAAGGTTTGACAATGACACTTGTGGGTTAGACCCTACCTATATTTTTGTATCAACATACATTTTAAAATATCTCGTTTATATTTTTGAACATTTTACTAAATAAAAATAATATGAAAACTTTGGGAATGTCCGACACAAGAGAACTTAAATGAAAAATGTAGTTAAAAGCTTTTACATACAGACCAGATGTGCGAAAATTAATTAGTTAAAACAAATAATTATTTTAACGAATACAATTAAACTCGGTTTTAAAAAGCTGGTCGTTAGAAACGTTTGAACTTTAAAAATAAAAATATATCTAGGCAATTAAAAATTATCAGTAGGGCTTACATTAAAGTCTTAAGTAGTTTTATTCAAATTTAGTCCAAAATAATATTTTCACTAACTGGCTAATAATATTGAGTAATACCTTAATAATGCTCACTAAATAAATTATAATTTATATATAACAATTATTTATTATATATAATTTATATAAATATAAATTATAAAATAATCAACCTGTAGGATTACAGCTGTTGGATAAATCATAGTTATCTCTTAATTGTATCTATTGGCTATACGCATAGGACATTTCTGAATATATCTATAAAAATAATTTCGTTTAAATATAACCTCCATGTAACCTCTAGGCCAAGTAGAGACGAGATACAGGTTAGCGTTAAAACCACTCCACTCAAAGAGCAGTGTTAAACTTTCGGAAAGCTTCAGATAATGCGATAATGTGACAGAATATTTTCTTTGACATAAACTGCAAAGTCATTCTCCATAAAAATTTCAAACTGTCTTAGTTATCCTAATACTTCAATTGAAATATTCGAAAAAAAAACAAAAAGGCATGAAACATTGGAATGTGGGGAAATTAACAAGTAGGGTAGTCTAGGCGTTGTCTGTTACCTATGAGATCATTTTTATGAAGACTGACTTGACCGTTAAAAATAAACAGGTGAAAAGTCAATCAGACAAGAGACTTTGCTAGTAAAAACTGAGTCAATTGGACAAGAGACTTTACTAGTAAAACCTGAGTCAATCAGACAAGAGACTTTACTGGTAAAAACTGAGTCAATCAGACAAGAGACTTTGCTGGTAAAAACTGAGTCAATTGGACAAGAGACTTTACTAGTAATACCCGAGTCAATCAGACAAGAGACTTTACTGGTAAAAACTGAGTCAATCAGACAAGAGACTTTGCTGGTAAAAACTGAGTCAATTGGACAAGAGACTATACTAGTAAAACCTGAGTCAATCAGACAAGAGACTTTACTGGTAAAAACTGAGTCAATTGGACAAAAGATTTGGCTTTTAAAACCTGAGTCAATCAGACAAGATACTTTACTCGTAAACTGAGTCAATCAGACAAACGATTTAGCTCTTAAAATCTGAGTCAATCAGGTCAGAGATTTTGGTGGTAAAAACTGAGTAAATCAGACAAGGGACTTGACTGGTAAAAGCTGAGTCAATCAAACAAGATAAGTTTCTGGTAAAAATTGAGTCAATCAGACAAGAGACCAGGCCAGTAAAGACTAAGTTTACGAGACAAATGACTTCACTGGTAAAAACTGAGTCAATCAGACAAGAGATTTTGCCTTAAAACCTGAGTCAACCAGACAAGAGAATTTGCTGTAAGAACAGAGTCAATCGGAAAAGTGATATAGCTGGTAAAAACTGAGTCAATCAGGCAAGGAACTTGACTGGTAAAAGCTAAGTCAATCGAACAAGATACTTTTCTAGTAAAGATTGAGTCAATCAGACAAGAGACCAGTCTAGTAAAGACTAAGTTTACGAGACAAGTGAATTTACTGTTAAAAACTGAGTCAATCAGACAAGAGATTTGGCTGTTAAAACCTGAGCCAACCAGACAAGTAACTTTACTGGTAAAAACTGAGTCAATCATAAAATGGACTTTATTGTTAAAAATTTAGTTAATCGAACAAGATATTTTTCTGTTAAAAAATGAGTCACTCAAAGAAGACTGAGTTAATGAGATAAGTGACTCCACTGGTAAAAACTGAGTAATCTAACAAGAGACTTTGGTGGTAAAAACAAAGTAAATCAAACAAGAATTAGCCTGAATTACAAAATCTAAATATATCTGGCAAAAATATGACTCAATAAGTTGTCCGTGTAAATAGCAATATATTTATTAATAAATAGGCTACGCTTAATGGAGGCAGTTTACTTGGCGTTAGGAGACCTCCCCCCCCCCGACATTTAAAACCCTACGCATTTTTTTAATTCATATAAAAAAGTAAAATTCTATTTGGTTTTTATTTAGGTAATGAAATGTGGTGGTTATTAGGTTAGTGATGAATAGGCCTACAGTCTATAAGCCTACCTAAAACCTATAGCCCAATCTACCCAATCTATACCAATATATATCCAATCTACAGATACAATTTAGGGGATATTTTAAATTGTTGCTAACGTTAATTTATTTGTAGGAAACTTTAAAAAAATACGTGAAGGTAGTCTAACTAGTTACTTGCATTTCTGTTCAGTTTTTGTTTTGTTACAAACAATATAAACCATCAAGAAAGTATTTTTTTACGAAATTTTCCCTAGAAACCGAACGTACTCTCTAAACCCATCATACCAGGCCCCCTTCCGATGACACTTTCCAAAATTCAATCCCAACTAAGTCCCTGCTACACTTTTCATAGGCATTTAGACTAAATTAGTTATATTTTTACGTTTAATATTTCTAAACTATGCTACTGTTGATTAGTCCTATTTTTTACAAAATCAAACGAAATATTTTATATATGAAACTACTCTCAAAAATATTCTGTAGTCCTAAGAGTTAAAAGCAATAAAAATCTCAAAAGTCAACATTAAATAGGCCTACAATTTTTAAAGTAATATTTTATGAGAGCAGGGGTTGTTGGTAGCCTATATGGTCTAACCTAGGCTCTATATAATTGCAATTTATTATCATATATGTCTAGTACGCCTATCATAAAATTATATTTAGAACCAATTACCTTTAGGCCAATTATATTACCCATAACACAAATTAGGCCTATAGTCTATTACATATAATTCCCAACACACTCTCCCCTACCGATAGTTGACTATTGATTTTGAAAGTAGACCAAATATTCAATTCCTTCTATTAGTTCACGCTCTCCTTATATAGGTAGTCTAAATCTTGTTCAAATTTGCAATCGTTAATAAAATATTTTTTATTTATCTACTCAAGTTCAAATACATTTTTTTAAACTAGTAGTCTAGTGGTGACAGTTAATTTTAATACAAACTTTTCAAATACTCTAATAATACATTAATTAAATTTAATAAAATAATTTTAGCTTTATATGGGAGAAAAAGGAAAGGTATGCAATATAGGCTAGCTATTTCGTTCCATTTGGCTTAAGATAAGTGATAACATATGACTTCATAAACCAGCTGATTTTATATTATAGGTTATGTGGTAGAACAGCTGTTTTAACTCTTAGGTAATTCTAGGCCTACTTTATTTATATTATTTATAATTATTTAACAAAAAGTAATTCAATTAAAATTTTCTTCGTTGACCTAAGTAGGAATTGACCTAAAGATTTTTTTAAAAATATTAGCCTACTTGTTTTATTTCGATTTTGTTTTATTATTTTTAAAATAATACTTTACTCCTTAAAGATAAATAATTAAATTGTATCTTGTAGGCTACACTTATTCCTTGCAAGGGTTACAGGTATTCCACTTTAACAGCTTCTTATATTACAGTAAGAGCTAGTACAATAAAATCTTACAGACGTCATGCTATAAGCACTAGGATATTCACTGTTTCACTTTTCAGTAGAAATGGATTACCTCAGTATACAATACATAACAGTTTCAGTTAAGAGAAGAGCTGAAGATTCTGTTTTTATTAGAAATTATATTTAGATACTTTGGTAGGCACATGAATGAAACCCCCTCCCCAATAAGGACGGAGCGTTTCTACTGGTTGATGGGACTAAAGGACACGCCCGATTCCTATTAGCGCCGTCAGACCACGAACTCTGTCCGTCAGTCTGTCTTCGACTGCACAAAGAGTAGGATCATGTCGATCGTCGGACTCCGAGCTTATTGTGTTTTATTTTCTTACACTTGTGAAAATACTGAAAACTTTGGTTTTTTGTGTTTATTTAAGTTTTGTTAATATCTTTTTATTTTTGGATTTTTTATAATTTTTTTTCAAAATCGAAAGTGTTTTTTATTTTTTAAAGTTAAAAGAATAACTAAAGAAAATTAGTCGTAAGAGTGTTGCAGGGTGCGCCGCCCAGCGGTTGCAGTGGGAAGTACCCGCCCCGAGACGAGTGTTTCCGAAAACTGCCGAACGCAGACACCCTCCGCGACCGCGCTATATCCCTCCACATCTCTCCGTGCCGCGTTCTTGTATGGTCCACGCGCACACATCATATCCATATTTATATGTGTGTCGAGCGGCCAATAGGGTGGGAGCTGGAATTATCATAATCAGCCGGCCGCCAATATTATAATCATAAAGTTCGACCTGCGCACCATGCCAGGGGCGGGGATCCAAGGAGCACCAAATATTGTTTAAGAAGACGTCATTGCCGTCGGTACATCATGTCCCGCAGGAAGCAAGCAAGGCCTATACGAGTCCTGGAGTCTGAAGACGGTCCTGGAGTCCCAAATGGTAAGTGCTGGACGTGCGTGGCCGTGAGGTGTTGTGCAAGTGATATGTGTATTTTGTGATCATTATGTATTTACAAATTTATTATTCCCCCATGTATTTGTATTGCGGCGTAAGCAACGACTTCAAGTGATGGTAATACAGGCCTTGTGTTATCAGTGAGTAAAGATAAGATGATAAGGCTATTTAATATTTGTTTACTTTGTCGTTCTCTAGAACTACCGAAATGCTCAAGAGTGTGAACATTTTTAACAACTTATCCACTGGTCTTATATGCAAAGAAGGGTTCACAATTACTGTGAACCTAATTTTCCCGTATTTCGATTTGAAAAACAAGTCGTCAGCATTACATTTTCTTTGGGAAATTGGATTCTACTAACATTAAATAGGCCTAAATATATTCTATAAATTACGTAAAGATGCGTTAGCCTAAACATAAATAAAGATAAATTGAATATTTATTTAGGAATATTTATTCAGCCATGTTTTTAAAATTAAGAAACTTATAAAAGCTCTAAATTTGTTAGCATTAATATTTGTTAAATTTTATCGGTTAGGCCGCATAAGCTATTTATAAAATATTGAAAATATTAATTTCTCACGTTTTATCGGCTTATATGAATATTTTTAATATCAATTTTGGATGTATGTCTATATTCTACATCTTTTAAACTCGAACGTTACTGTTTGTAGTAGCCTAAATAAATTCATTGATATTTTTTTTTCATATTAAAATTATCAAGGAAAATAATCGGCCCCGTATTTAAAACGTCCTATCTTCATTAGATATTCGCGCACTGGGAACCCGAGCGGATCTCGCGGAGAACAGAGGCCCTCTCGGCGGGCCGAGACCGCGACAAGTCCCGCAAAGTCGTGGGAGGTCTCAGCATGCTCCGTGATGAGCTACCGCTTCGCCGACTACCTGCAATCCGCAAGCATCTGTTCCAGAATACATAAATATGACGGGGATTCGCTACCGATCATGCCGAAATAACGGCGGTCTCGTTTTGGCTTTCACCGCTGATCGTGATGCCGAGCACGGGAAATATGCTTTCGTGCCGTGACACTTGTCGGGGGCATTCGTGAATATGAATTAGTAACGTTAAGACTGGATATTTGCGGACAGCTGGCAAAGCTTTCACGGAAACTAGCGCCGATCTCTCTATACAATTGTCTCGCAACGCAGTTTTAATTCTTTATTTATCGACTCATTGTTTTATTTAGACTATTTTCGACTCTTTTTCGGACACGAGGAATGATTTGATTGTTTACTAGCCCTAACATTTATTATATTTGTATAGTTAAAATTAGTTTTAAAATATATTTCAAAAAATAATTGTTTTGTAATAATGGCTTAAAATTATCAATGAAATATTTAACGTCAGGCGTAGCTTTTCGTTCAGTAACGTTTGTAGTCTGAAGTACAAATGTAAACCCTAATAAATTCAGTTATTTTCACTGTAATGTTGTTATTCTTATATAGGGCTGCTATTGTTTGAAAATTAATTTAACTAGCTTCAAAACGCTCCTATCACTTAATTCTTAACCTATAGGCCTAAGCTTTGTTTATTAATTTTTTATTCTACAAACAGATTTTCTTATAATTTATTTTTCATCATAATTTCAATTTTGTGTTTTTTTAAAAATAGTAGTTTTGTTTTAGAAATATTATGGTGAAGGAAACCTCACGATGTAGCCCTGTAGAAAGTTTGTACATTTCAGCGGTAAATGTAAAACGCTCTTAACAAATTGCAATAACACGCGGTAAAACTATACAGTTTATATTAAACTTTACCTCTGAAAGTTATGGACCCTATAAATATGATGGCTACATAAATATTCTTTTGTGTTTGAAAGACATTCTTCAAAAGCAATCACTCGTTATAAGAATTTCTTTAAATTGGGAGAATAATATTAACGGGCTACTCGATATTAATTCTCAAGACTTTAATTTCAAAATAGCAAGACTGTGGCAAAACATATTACTAGGCGTTAAATATTTGTTTGATAACGTGATGGCAAGTACAACAACAGATTATCTTGGTACTTTTTCAAAAATATTAAATTTTGTAAACACCGTTTAAAGTTTTAAAATGTTTTTTCAATTCAATAACTTATATTTTATAAGTTATGCTTATCGAAACTCTGCTGTATAGTTAAAACCTATGCAATAGTTATACAATATTGTCTAGTTACAACTATACAATGAATACAATAGCAACTTGAAGCTTCTGCTATTTTTGGAATAATTTCCTCTGAAGAGGATTGGTTTGCAATTTAAATGTAGGTCTAAATAAAGTTTTGTTTATGGTTAGGAGAATTTATCTATTTAATTTTTTTTTAAACAATAAATAAATAAAATATCTATGTAGAATATATTTATTTATTTCATAAATATTAAATACTCACATAGAAATAAACTGAGTTATGCTTACCTACACATATTTAAGCTAATATTATAATGAACAATAGGCCTACCTTGTGAAAGTATAGGTCTATTATCAGGCTGTAAGGCTTTCTTTCAGTTAAGCATATTATAGACCTAATTCTTTACATAGCCTAATATATTTCATTCAGGCTATTTTTTTCTAATTTTAAATAAATAGGCCCTAAAACTTATTCCACTAAAACTATTTATTTAAATCCTTAAGTACATTTCGGTAATATTCTTAATTATTTTTGAAATAACTTCTTCAGGAGATTTATGGCTTTGCTATCGTAACGCAGCCCTAGATTAGGATTTAAATAAACGATTTTGTGGGGAAAGTGTGGACAAAAAATAAACCACAGTTGCTCCGAGTTGTTATTTTAAGCTAAAATTTGTTTCTTTCTCTATTATCGCTTAGTCGTGTTGACGATAAATAACGTATAATTGGTAGGGCTAAATCTTGTTACTTCAGTTTTCGCTGTTTTTTTTTTTTTGTATAACTTAATTTATAACAGTTGCCTAGTGTATTTGTTTCCTATTGGTTTGTTAATGTTTTTATTAAAATGGCATAGAGCCCCTCCTAACCCTAAGCTAACCGTATTCAGTGCTTAGTCTTGCCTATATAAAACTTGTATTTTGTGAAACTTAAGTCACAATGCTGTAGGCCTACATAGAATATCGTATTCGGTGCTTAGTCTTGCCTATATAAAACTTGTATTTTGTGAAACTTAGTCACAATGCTGTAGGCCTACATAGAATATCGTATTCAGTGCTTAGTCTTGCCTATGTAAAATTTGTATTTTGTGAAACTTAGTCACAATGCTGTAGGCCTACATAGAATATCGTATTCGGTGCTTAGTCTTGCCTATATAAAACTTGTATTTTGTGAAACTTAGTCACAATGCTGTAGGCCTACATAGAATATCGTATTCAGTGCTTAGTCTTGCCTATATAAAACTTGTATTTTGTGAAACTTAGTCACAATGCTGTAGGCCTACATAGAATATCGTATTCAGTGCTTAGTCTTGCCTATATAAAACTTGTATTTTGTGAAACTTAGTCACAATGCTGTAGGCCTACATAGAATATCGTATTCGGTGCTTAGTCTTGCCTATATAAAACTTGTATTTTGTGAAACTTAGTCACAATGCTGTAGGCCTACCTCCAATATCGTATTCAGTGCTTAGTCTTGCCTATATAAAACTTGTATTTTGTGAAACTTAGTCACAATGCTGTAGGCCTACATAGAATATCGTATTCGGTGCTTAGTCTTCCCTATATAAAACTTGTATTTTGTGAAATTTAGTCACAATGCTGTAGGCCTACATAAAATATTCACTATTTCAAAACTCTCTACGTATTTAACATTTTAGTAAATTATGTTTATCGAAAAGCAAGAGCGGTTTTATCTCATTTATGTAAAACATTTTTTTAGGTTTAGGGGATATGTATTTTTTTCTAATGAATCTGCAGTTATTTTCAGAAAATCTTCTACAAAATATCCTATATTGAAAAATTTTTTTTCAAAATCGGCAATTCAAATATTTTTAGTTATTTGAAATTAGGGCTACTTAAAGCCTAAGGTTTACTTTTAGGCCTATATGCCTCAACTTAGGACAACTTAGGCCTATGATTATTCCTGTAGCCCTAATATAAAAAAATAAAATAGTAGGGGCTATTTTAAAAGCCTTTTAGTGTTTAAGTTCCCCCATTACTTACACACTAAAATGTGCATTCTATTTAGTCTATAGGTTAGAATTTAAATTTTAACTAAACGTGATAATATAATAACAAACCTATAATTCATGTAACCCTTAATTTGAATATAGGGTTTACCAAAGTACCATCTGGATCCAGTTAAAAAGCCTGGATTAACCGGCAAGATTAATCCTAATATTACATGGTCACTCTGAAATCGTTTCTTCTGAGTTTTGCCTATTTTAACTAAGCCTATAGTCCTAGCGCTTAAACATTAAATCGCCGGTGTAGCCTGTTTTGTACCTAAACCTGTAACCTGGTTAGATAAAGCCTAAACCTCAAACTTTATAATACCTAAGCTACGTATTGAAAATCTTTTTTCGTTATTGCTCTTTGAGTTACAATTTCCGCTTATTTTGCTACCGCTTTTGCGGACTAATTATTTATATTTAGCCAAATCAAAAATAGGCCAATAGCATAGAAATATTTTACTTAGGCCTACTTTATGCCAAGCGAATAAACTGGGGAATTCTTGTTAAATTATCGTCTTACACTAATTCTTAAAGGCACTTTTTATAGTGCATGACAATTCTATAAATTGATACCTCATTTTTAGAATGTTGATACTGCTGTAACGTTTATATTATGAATGTGTTTAATTAGCTGATAATGCCAGTTTGCCAACGAGCGCGCACGCTCGCACTTACACACACACACACACACACTAAATGTTATGTTTAAAGCTCATTATACCTGCACGAATATTTCATTAGAATGTTTCCAATGAGCGAGGGAGTGTCACCTATAATAAACAGACTCCATTTTACAGGCAACCTGTAATTTTGGTTTTGTTTATACCGCTAAATGCCTATTACGTCTAATTGTTTCCTATGAATTGTATTTGCCCGGAACAAATAAGTACTGTAAGTACAGTATACAAAATTACTTAAATTTTCATAATTATTAGGCCTCTCCTGCTAGGGGCTACCAAAATCAATAATAAATGTAGAATGTGTTACTAAAACGTAAGTAATAGAAGACCTTGCTATTTCAACTGTATTTATAAAAAAATATTTATAAATCGTTCAGATAAATCTCCTGCTAATCGTGTGCCAACTGGATCCAAATCAAAACTTTTAAAATTCTATTTCAACAAGACTTGTCATATCGTTGTCTTTTTTTTTATTGCCTTCTTTTTCATACTCGGAAATCCCAGAAAACATTTTTACTAGTTTCAAGCTGACAAAATTACTGGGCTCAAACAAACGTCCAAAATTGAACTAATCGCCCCTTTGAGCTTACAAAAGGCACCATTACCTCGCGACGAGTTTATTTTTGAAAACGTCTTCAGACGGTGTTCAACAATGTAAAGCTATTTTGAGTATGAAATAATGATTGAGGTTATTCTTGGATATTTAGCAGGTAGCTGTATGTGTTGCGTTGCTGATTAGAAATGCTCCATTTCCGGTTTTGGCTTTCCGCCAGTGCGATTGTTGTCCCGTGTAGAATAGGATCGCCTACACGGTACTAACCTAGGCGTGAACAACAATGCCTTACGCACTGGATGTAGTTTTCGTGATTGGTTCATACCGTCAACAAAACAAAAATCAAGGTCAACGCTTTTTAATTTAGTTTTTAAAATATATATGTAAATATTATTTTTCTTCTGGAATTTAAACTTCAAAAGAAATTCTAATTTAACACAATTTTCAGAATCTTTACACATTATTAAACAATTCGACAAATTGTTAGCCGATTTAATATTATTAAATATCAGTTTTATTTCGACATTTTCCCTTTAAAGTTAATGTGACTTAGAAGGAAATTAGTCTACTGTTTTAGAAAGTAAATGAACACTTAGACCTATACAAAACCTTAATTTAATAGCAAAATGACTCTTGTAAAACATTTTTTAAATATAAATTATAATCTAAGAGTTAAATGTAAAGCTATAACTACTATCTGGCTTCATAACATGATGTTATGAAACTTGAAGTAGGAATAATATAGTGGGGCAATTTGCAAATTAAGCCCTTCATGCTTACCTTTTTAAATACAAACAGGCCTAATCAACAAAAATAATTTCTACTACAGTCGTAAAAACCCAAAATTTACCATTAATTTCCTACATTTTATTAGTGCGTACATTAAACAAGTAACAAAAGAATTTGAATCAACTCCTACTTATGTCAACAAAGAAAAGTTTTATTTTAGTTACTTTTTATTAAATAATTGCAATTATTAAAAATATGAATACACATATGATTTGAGTACATTTTTCTGCCATTCCTAACTTTTCAATATTCTCCTCTGTTGACGCGTTTCGGATTAACTCTATTTTCAAAACTTCAATCGTACTTTTCAGTGTACGATTGAAAATGGAGTTTGAAAATTTAAGTTTTGAAAATGGAGTTAATCCGAAACGCGTCAACAGAGGAGAATATTGAAAAGTTAGGAATGGCAGAAAAATGAACTCAAACATATAGAAATATTTCTAACAGAAATGAAGATGAGTAGCCTATAGTAATACACATATGACATGACCACAATATTAAGTGGCAAAATATAAAGCGAAATTAATTATTAAAACTAGTTGGTTGAATTTAATTATTCATTTAATATTTGATAAAATTATAATAACAACAAATTAAAAAAATGTAGGCTATTTGAACTTGAGTGAATGAATAAAAAGTATTTTATTAAAGATTGAAAATTCGAACAAGATTATATATATATATATATATATATATATATATATATATATATATATAATATGTTTTCTTGTTTAATAATTTAAAACAACATAGGTTATTCAAATACAAGAATATTATTTATTTATATTCAAAGCTTTTCGTTGGTAAACAGTACCAACATCATCAGGAATGAAAATTACTATAATGTAGAGGCCTATAGCTTACATTATTGTAATTTTCATTCCTGATGATGTTGGTACTGTTTACCAATGAAAAGCTTTGAATATAAATAAATAATATTCTTGTATTTGAATAACCTATGTTGTTTTAATATATATATATATATATATATATATATATATATATATATATATATATATATATATAGGCCTATATATATATATATATATATATAGAGAGAGAGAGAGAGGGGGGGGGGAGAGAGTGTGTGAGTGAACTAATAGTAGGAATTGGATAACTAATTTTTATTTAATGCAAGAAATACCGAAAATGGCCAAAATTTGCTAAAAAATATTTGTTTGATTTAATTAAACAATTGTATATTTCTATTAATGATTAGTTATAATATTAGCTGGCATAACTGGATAGCTGTTGTGTAATACGGGTTTATTCATGATTGAATTATTATGAAAATTACGAAGCATCTGACGGTTTTTAAGATATTTTAGTTTACCTTAAGCGCATCCGTAGGGTCAGAGCCAGGCAGCTGTTGTAATGGGCTTGAGGATGGAGAGGAGAAGATGAGGAAGAGGTACTGGAGGAAGCAAAGGAATTAAAGGAGCAGGGGGAAATGGAGGACGAAGAGGAACTAAAGGATGGAGAAAAAGAAGATGAGGAAGAGGAAATGGAGGATGCAATTAAACTAGAGGAAGGAGGGAATCTGGAGGGTGGAGAAGAACTAGAGGAGGAAGAGAAACGTGAGGATGGAGAGGAATAGAGAATAGAGCTTTGATGAGAATGAATTTCCAAGACTAGCAAACAAATAAACGCGCTGAATATAAAAGAAAACCAGCAAATTGAAGAAGAAAAGAAAAGAAGGGCATTGGGGACGACGAAATACGTACGCAGAAAGTAGCCAGATTTTCGTTGCCAAAATACTTTTATTAAATAGTAAAAACGTTTCCGTCAGATCACAGACAAATTTAACACTGAAAATGCATTGCCCAACGCTCTGGCCATTTATTTAATCAAATTAATTCAATTAGTTAAAGCGTATTATTGTAAAGTTATTAAATAAGCTAAGCCGGAAGAAATCATTGATTCATATCACAACTTTGGGTAATGCATTTACAATGTAAAATTTGTTTGTATTTATACGGTAAATGAAAAAAACGGTTGATTATCGAGTCAGGTATAGGCCTATATATTTGTATATCACTGACTACGTTTCGGAAAATGGTTTATCTCCATCATCAAGCCTAATGTTTTCGTTGTAGATCCGCATATTTCTTTATATTATTGCAGCAACTGCGTCCTTATGCACTTGTAATGTATTCGAAAACACTCGGTAGGCTAAGGGGCTTGATCGCCAGATGTGGAGCCTATATTAAATACTAAAATGTTTCTTATTATAATTTCCTATAAAACTCCACAATGACGGTTCTGCGTTAAAATCAATTTGGTTTCATGTTCCAAATGGACAAACTTCCTCCATATCTGTTCTTTTTTTTTCAAATACATTCCATAGTCTTGTGCATGTAAGTTGTTTCGCACATTTTAACATAAATTGTGCTAAAATTAAACTATTAAAAAAGTTTTAAAACATACCTTTATGTATAGAATGGGACGAAAATCGAAATGAATGTGTCGAACAATTGTAAAATTACAAACATATCACATCTACTTCCATTTAGCCTAAACAATGTTATTACAATATTAAATAAAATATCGTTTGACGGTTTTACATTTCTTCTTATTTTTTTAATAATTTACAACAAACTATTAAAGAACAATTTAATATTTAGGGATCTACAACTTGATTTCGTAAACAGTAAAAAGATTTATTATTTCTTTTTAAAAAAAAATTCTAACTCCCTTACAATTTTACACACATCCCAACTCAGGAAAGTGTTTAGAAGAAAGTGTCATTTTTTTAAAGTGTAAAAATTAAGAAAACGCCCCCTTAAAGGTGTTGCAACCCCTGACTGTTCTTACTTGTTTAACACTTTACAACAAAATATGTCTTGATTATAATTTTCTATAATATTCCACAATAATGACTCTGCGTTTAACTCAATTTGTATTCATGTTCCAAATGGGCAAATGTCCATTACTACAGCCTAAATATTCTATTGGATGCAGGCATTCTCCCGCGTAGGGTGTTTGTTTCACTCTGCCGCTAAATATTAATATCACCTTCTGTTTGCTCATTACTAAAATATTGGAATTGCTTTCTATGTAAAACATTTTATGAATAAACGTAGGTACATTTAAACGGTCATGTTCCACCGTTGCACCATTTAGGGTAACAGAGACACGTCGACAAGCATTGTACAAGGGTTCTAACTTTCCACCTTTTTCTTATATAGACAAATAGTCTATGCAAGAAGTGACGTCGTCAAAATCAGAAGTATAAGCCAGGACAGACGCACGCATGGTTTATAGTTCCGACAGATTTTCAATTAAATGAAAAAAACTGAAAATTATTAAAAAAACGATATTTACGAGTTATCATGGGAATAACTTATAGGCTTATAGACCTGGTTAGATATTCTAAATGTTGGTAACTTTTATATTTCCGGGTTGATATTTCTAAAACCTGAAACTCCAATTTATAACCAAAAAATAACCACAAATATATTTTTAATATTATATAGCCTAATTTAAATATATTTATTTTCCCTTTAGGACTTATATTATTTTTGTAATTCTTGTGTGCTTGCGTGGCGGGTAAAGCACTTGACCAGGAGATTAAAGGTTCTGGGTTTGGGTCCCAGTATGGCCAAAGTATTTCTGAGTGTTTTCAGCCCCAGGTCGACTCTCAGCCAGAGAAAACTAGTACCTACTCTTAGGATCAAACCTAGGTCAATAATGAGCGGTCAAAGCATGAAACTGGCAACATTACCTTCCTTGAGTAGACTACCGTAGGCTATGTTCCAAGTAAGGGAGTTTTACCTTGTCTCTCCCACGCTATGAAAATGGGCATTATTATTATTATTACTATCAAAAATTTTATGAAGTTTTATTGTTCTCTTTGTGGCAAGACGCAATCGCATAAGTAGCTGTGTTCCAGTAGAGAGTCGATTATCCGAACTAATTGAGACCACAGAGCGTTCGGATAATCAAATTGTTCTGATAACACATATGCTATATTAAATATAAAACTACAGTTTACGTTTAAGAAAACATTTAGAATGTACTATTGCACTGTATGTACAGTACTTTACATCCCATTACTGTAATACAACAAACAATTGGTTATTAGATGAAGAGTAGACCTATTATAATAATGCATTATAAATAAAATTATTATTAATGACAGCATAAATAAAAATACAACCAAGACGCAAACAGATTATGCTATATAATTACGTATACATATGTATAATAATGTGAAGGCCTATAGTAGGCCTACTGTATGCATTGCTTTAATGTATACGTTGGCCTTAAAATCTACAGTACACTTATCAGCAGTTGTTCAGCCATTGCAAAAGAGTAACAAGAAATACTTGTTAGTCGTAACTTAGGAAATATTCCCCGTCTACATCGTGTGCTCCACTATGCAAATTTTCTTCCGGTGTATTTTCTAAGTTCAAATTATTGACGTTTCAGATTACTGACGTTCGGATAATCGACGCCCGACTGCGCTATAGACAGTAAAACCTAGTAACCGAGACTTTATTAGTGAAAAAAAGCACATTTTGTGTACATTTTGCTAAGCACAGTTACCATGAGCAGAAAGTTGCACTTAGGTTCGGTTGTAGCCTTCTGATGCATCTGTGTTGACCAATATAGGGCTACCAAAGGTTTTCAACTATATTTAAAAATTACTTAACTTAGCGAATACATAGGGCTTACTTGTGAACGCGTTTCAAAACAATCGTTCCTTTTACGAAGCAAAGCCTCTATTCAACTGTTTCATGGTTTTCAACTGTATTCATTTCTTGTAGCTAAACGTTTTTTTCTTATTTAGTCTAAATTATTACACTAATCGTCTCTATATTTTGCAATTGTATTTATTTCCAATAAACGATTTCCCCTTTATAAACAATATTTTGTTAGATATTTCGCGAATTTTATTCTTTGTACTACTAAAATTGTACGCCGTTATTGACTTGATTTTCCATCCCTTTATAACACCGTGGTGACTTCGGACTTTATTTCAACATTTCCTTTTATTACCGCTCATACCAAAGGTTGCCGAAAACTTTAGTCATAAAACTATTAAATGTTACTGAAACGTCCGACATCAATGAAAGTTTATTTTCAGTACATTAAAATACAAAAATATTATTAATATCTTAAACACTTGAGTGTTTATTTAAAAAAATAATAAAATCCAACTAACTAAATAGCATTTTATCTCGACTGTTCGTGCCTTTATTTTAGATCTTTACGGCCATTTTACTCTCTGTTTCTTTTGGAACTTTTCTAAAGGCAGGTATCTGGATGAACAGTTGTTACATTTTATTTAACTGAAATTACTTTTTAAAGAGTGACAGATAATTCAGGAAATTCTCCTATTAATAAACGATCCAAGGGGCACAGCTATAACCTTATTTATTAATATCCTACGGCCACACTGATGTCAGGATTAGAGACTTCAATCTGAATTTGTATCTAATGAAGTTTGTACATGGTTAAACTTCATATAAACACCCGATTGTAGGTTTAAATCTGAAACAGCTGATTGTAGGTTTAAATCTAAAACAGCTGATTGTAGGTTTAAATCTGAAACAGCTGATTGTAGGTTTAAATCTGAAACAGCTGATTGTAGGTTTAAATATAAAACAGCTGATTGTAGGTTTAAATATAAAACAGTTGGTTGTAGGTTTTGGATTATTTTTAGAAGCAGTGTAAAAGCTATTTTGGTTAATTTAATATTATCTAAATGCAATGTTCTGATTGTAACAGATTGGATCATCCGATGGCCAACGTCGGACCAACGGCCAAAAATATTTTTTTCGTTTCGTTTTATAAGTTGAACGTGACGATTGTTTAGCAAAGGTGATATTAATTTAATGTAACCTCAAGCTTACCTCCTCTCGTTAAAAGATGTAGGCCTACTAGCGACAGTGTATGTTTCCACGAGATACACCCGCTCACGCCTTTGCTGTGTTTTAAAAGCACTTACTAACGTATTCACTCACAAAATAAATCTTCCATTTGTCGTATTTTCCTACAGACATAAAAAAGGATAACTAAAAGTACGACCAACCGTGTAGATGATTTACTTGGAGAAACAAAGACGTTTGCGATAGGAAATAATATTGCATGAATATATTCATGCCCTATTAAAAAGGAGAATATGGAACGAGGAGCAACATGAAAAACTGTAACAAAGGGATAGGGTTTTGTTGATTCCATCTTCACGTGAGCTAATGAAAAAATAAAAGTAATAATAATAAAAATAATAGGGTTTTACTCTATTATGTTATTTTGGTCATATCACGTGACCGATTACGTGGTAAATAAAGATATAGGCCTACAAGCAAATAGGATCAAAACCTCAGCTCTGGTATTTCTAAAAGTTATTCAAATACCTAAGCTGACGAACAGAAAATTTCAAATAATTTAAATTTTCAATTTCATGAGTCATGAATTATGATTAGAAAAATATTTAGTGTGGGGGTGTCTAAGATGCACGCTAGTCCAATTGTAGATTTGTTTTTTTTTTTGCCGGATTCAACACACTTTCCACGTTGTTAATTCACCAGTCCGGTTCTGTGACTGCTTCATCTGTGCGTTTGGAATGTGACTAGGGCCAAGAAGGCATCTCACGATGTGGCAACACCGAGTCAACTCTTCTCCCACCTGCCGACTTCCATATATGCTTTAAATTTGAATTTTACTACTTTTAAACATTTGCTTTCAAATTACAATGAAACAAATATAGACCAATTTCAGAACACTTTTCTACAAAACAATCTCTCTGCTGAGTAACATATATAGGTCTATATAATTTTTAAATATATTGAATATATCGAAACATTGAACACGCTATTTCAAAATATGAAGCAGAATTAATAATAGCCTTTCCTATATGTAGATCTTATTTCTCATTATATTATTTTGACCGGGCTAATTTAAAACATTCCTGTCTAACGTACTTGTGTGTAAACCCATTATCCGATCGCTTGTAATAATGTGAGCGCCTATTCCTTCTTGTTTTTATTTTTTCAAAGCAAATCCCCTCCATCGACTCACTCACTACGTCCATTTCTTCATTCCAATGTCCACTTTCTTCCTGTTATTCACTTAACCGTTTCTGGCTCCATATTTTCTGAGTTTTTTAGTACCTTAAATTCCTTTCTTGAATTTATTAATAGTTCTAGGACCTCTTGGGTTCCTTCGGTCCATTGAGTTTTTGAGTTTGTACGTGCTAACTATATGGAACATATCATTATTTAATTCTACCCGTTCGTACAAAACGCGGACACATATAATCACGTGAATGGACCAAACAATCACAAAACAAATCTTCAATATTAAATTTGAATATGAAGTGACAACGAGAATATAGAAAGCAAATGAACATAGAAGTGAATAACAGAACAAAACATGAGTAAAATTTGATAACAATGAAGGAAGGCATTAACAATACAGTAAGAATGAAAAAAATATACAAACAATATGGTAAGAATGAACGAATATACAAAAATATGGTAATAATGAACGAACAATCGCTTTGGTAAGAATAAACGAACTTACAAATTATCATAAGGACATCACTAAAATGTTAGAATGCATTAAGGAATAACAGCAAACTTTAACAGCATGCGTGTTTACTATATAGAACAAAGTATCGTATGAGGAAGCTTTACATGAACAGACAGAGATGTTGCTAATAATAAACGTTATGCCGACGACACACTATGAGCGGCAGACAATTCAACAGACTTGCAGTATTTACTCGAAAACGTAAATAGCCATTGTAATAAATACGGTCTGAATCTGTATCTTAAGAGAAAACAGAATTAATGTTAATAATAACGAAGAAAGACGAGTGCTTATGTTAACCTAACTATCTTTAAGCCACATATTGCAGGAAAGACGTCATACAATATTGAAGATATTAGATCAACGAAACTAATTTAAAAAACTAGAGAAATTAAAGAAATAATAAAAATATCGAACTAAGCGTTTAATAAAATGAAAACCCCTCTATGCAGGGGTCTCCAACCTCTTTTACTCAAGGGCCACATCGAAAACCTTTGGCGGAAAGGCGGGCAATATTTCAGGGCAAAAGGTCTAAAATTTCGCCCACGACGTTTTTTCTAATCAACAGCTCAGTGGTGGTTTTTGAGATTTTCTTGCTGAGTTTTTTACATGTTTACAGCTAGTTTTACACTTGTAGAGAAAAGACGTGGCAGGTGAGAGACGAGTACTGTACTCATATTTATGGTAAAAAAATGCTTAAAAGGAAATATATTACCAAATACGTTTTTTTTCAGTATGCTAGATTACCGGCCCGTCCGTGGGCAGGACAAAATCTGTTCGAGGACCGGATGTGGCCCGCGAACTGTAGGTTTGAGACCCCGGCTCTATAGTGTCGCGACATTTATATAAATCCAGCTAGATGGTTGAGAGGGAAAGAAGGGTTGAGAGAATTACTAGACGTAAGAGATTTTTGAAGAAATCTAAAGGAGTTGTAGATATTGACCTGAACAGGATTTTTCAGAGCTACCCTCAACAGGTTAAAATAGTTAGTGCCAAACTCAAATAGGCCGAAAGATGGAAAAGACATTCTGTAAAATAGTTTTCCCGATCTTCGGTCGTCTCAAAGCACATGTGCGAACTAAACCACGAAGTCATTTCGTCGAGGTAATTCCCATTTAAAAGGCAGTGGCGTTTCTATTAGTGGCGCATGAATCATAACACATATGTTGAAACATTTTTGCGGCTAAGCGGAGAGGAAGCATTAGAAAACATATGTGCTGTTATAATCCACGTGCCTCGACGCCCCTACGCTCCATGTGTTTGCACAAGAGCGCCCTTCTTTTCTCAAATATCTCTCGCTTATATATTGACACGCAGCGTACCGACCAATTAAGTCGGCAGTGAATTTGAAAACTTCATAATATTGAGATTTAGGAGGGGTAAATTTAAGGGGCTGACATTCACCCTTACAAGATCAATTAAATGTTAATGTGTAAAATGATTATTCGTTTGTCTTAAAAATATATCCAGATATTATGATAAATAATAAGCATTTATTTATCCGGCGCTGTGCGCACACGCACACACATACTCACAGACATTGTTACTGAGGATATACTCTTTTCTTACATTCACTTTACAGTTTCATTAATTTACAATATGCTAATCTTAATTGCCTTTTTGGCGAGCCAGCTTTCGGACGCATAGCTTAAGTGGTACGTGCATTTTCAAGGCTGTACAGATTATAGATACATGTATTATGCTCTACATATGATATGCCGAGTGTATTTATTTATTATTTTTCATAGCACATACTCCTTTTATTTTATTTTGAAAAAATATAAACGGCAGTTTATTTCTATTTTTAATGATTTTAGTAGCGTTTCGATTCGTGTTTAATGGTTTGCGCAAAAAAACAATAATTACATTTCATTTTTACTCCATTACGATGGTACAGGGACCTTACATGAGGCGTATGGTGTTTAAGGGAGGTCATACTCTTCGATCACCCTTTATTACCCTTAGTACTATGTTCACAAAGGATACTGAGTCGAAGTCGCTGCTGTTTTGGGGCTGAATAACACACAGAAATTCATTGGTGCTACCAGGATTCGAACCCTGGCTCTTTAGGATTAGCAGTTAAGTGCTGTAATGGTCTCATTACCTGGATTGTAGAACTCCCAAAATTAAAACTAACAAACGTGTTCTTTGGCAAGGGAGATAAGAGCCGAGAAGCTAGGGGCTCCCTTGCTACACTCTTCATTTTCCAACATCTTCACTACACAACTGCAAACTGTATCGACTACATGGGAAAGGGGTACGGCGTCCCGGCAAGTCTGTAAAACACGGTGAGTCCTAGCCGCTGCTGAAGAGCAAGGAAAGCTGTAGTGGCCACTCTACCTGCTTGCAGGTAGAGGTGCCAACGGGCCTCCAACAATTCATGGCCTCAGGGCTTAGTTGCCAATAATGGTACCACGGGCCACGAACTTACCCCACGGAGGTTTTGTCCTCCGGGTAGGCCTACATGGATTGAGGCAAGGTTTCGTGGGGTAGTGGTTTCACATGCTACGGTAGACTCTCCTATAGGATCTAAAAGAGTTTTTTCGGCGAGGAGGTTAGGGCGCGAGTCAGGAACCTACTCCTCGCCATAATTCATCCTCTTCATCTATTTTCTTGTCATTCTGTCTCCTTCTTCTATCCTCTCAAAGTCTACTACTTCTGTATAAGATACACTCAGTCGCCTTTGTGGAAAAACAGGTTATTTTTAATAAATTGTCATTTTTTATATTATAGTTATAAATTCCTTTATTTTATACAGTCAAATGTAATAATAACGAAAACACCATCAAAACAAATTATTTATTTTCTAAACGCGTTTCAATAATAGATTCATCGTCATCATCAGTCAGTAAAGCCACAAAAATTGTTAACTTTATGTTATAATTTTAACTAAATATAAGTTAGGCTCTAGACCTACATAAAATGTAGTCTAGATAATACTGATGATAACTACTTTATCACTGAAACGCGCCTGAGAATATACTAATTGTTGGTACCAATAAATGTTGCTCTAAGAGTGGAAACAAGTGCAAACACTTTTAGGATGTAGAAAGCCTAACATTTGCAGTAATAAAAAGCCACTATTGAGCTCTACTGCAACTGACATAATGAGCTTTTAAGTTAATAAAGGCTTAACATACTCGCCACTGTTGCCAACAGCAGCCTGACAGCTTTCTAATATACGTGCATAACGATGCGGACTGTTAGTGTATTATTTATGTTTGACGTGTAATAAAATAATCACAACAAAAGGATACAGCATAATTACGACAGGTTTTATTGCCACCGCGCTGCCGCGTTCCGCAGTACTTGCACGTAATTGGACCGTAATTCTTGACGTTATTTTACGCGCTGCTATGATGTCCAAGTCGTACAGCAGTTACATGGTCACTGTACTGTTAGAGATGTCAAAATAGTTTTATACACAATCCAGCGTGTTTCGTGCACTGGGCTTCTCGCACAAATGCTAAGAAAACACGTTGAAAATATTCCATTTTCTAAAATGAAACTACACAAATTCGTATTAAGGTACTGTGAGTACATTTCCCAGTATGAATAAAATATTTTCGTAGATTTTATTTTGGATGGTGATTGGAAAAACTTTTACGTTTGAACTTGATCAACTTATGAGCTTGATTTAAGTAAATTTAGGCGTTATCCAAGTGAAACAAAATTGAAAATCTATTAATGCTATATAAATTGTTTTCTCAGTATTTGTGCATGAATTAAAATCGAGCATGTTGTTATTCGTTACCTTCTAACAGCCCACACTCTACTTACACTTTCTTCTTCAAATTTTAATAGTTAATAAAATACTTTTTATTCATCCATTCAAGTTCAAATGCTTCTTTTTAAACTTGTATGGACGTCAATTAATGTAAATAATGTTTTTCAAATATTATTTCTTTAATTAAAGTTAATTAATTAATTTTAGTATTATAAGTTAGAAACTTTTTCATAAAAGGCGCAAGGTATGCAATAAGCTATTTCGCTCCGTTTTAACTTAAAATAAATGTTAACATATGATTTCATAAAACAGCTGATTTTATGCCATAGGATATTTCGTAGAACAGCTGTTTTAACGCATAGGTTATGTTACTTTGTTTATATAACTGTAATTATTTAATAAAAAGTAACTAAAATATTTATTTATTTTTACCCAAGTAGGAATTCGCTTTAAACAGTTTTGTTTATACAGTATTACTTATTTTTGCTCAAATGTAATATATTATTTTATAATTTTATCTTTAAAAAAATATTATTCTGAAATTTTAGGCGTCAGAAGTTTATTCGCTCTTGTAAATATCCGTATGTAAATAAAAATAATTATAAATGTCTGTAACAAGAAACGCAACAAACTGGTCCCATCTCTACTGGTCAGCGCGTCACCAAATGGCTCAACTGCCAAGGGTGGGCGTTGGGTAGTTAGTAAGTTAGAAAAGCAACAAATTATAATCAAATATTTCTGTTAGTTTGTTTAATTTTAAGGCAGTGATCCCATAGGCTTGTAATTCATTCGAAAGGTATGAAAGGATAGTGCTGTAGGAAGGGACACAAAATCCCCACAAGACACATAGGAGATATTACGGCATCACGTTTGCAAGGTCACGTAAAGTAGACCTACTCTCCATTGGAGCCTACCCGTTACATCATATTAGATTCCGGGTTGATGGAATTAAGTAGGTCTAAGGAGGGGATATAGGCCTAACGATCTCATGGTTCTACGAATAGGGAAATACTGTAGAGCCACTTAGGCTGGCTGACCACGTTTCAGCCGAAGCAGGGAGAGGTCTTCCCGCTAAACGGATCTTCTTTTAAATATTAATAACATTTAGCTTCGCAAATGAGAAAGCTAAAATAAAAAGTGTAAAATAAGACAAATTTCACAAGTAAAATTAATAATTAACTACCTTTAAACTCCAAATTAAACAAATTTGGAAATAAAATCAGGCGCTTATAGTGTTCTATTAGAATAACTTTATATCCCCACGGGGGGGGGGGACATGGTCGATGAAACTTTTGATTAATTAATCATTTTTTACTTTTTGAATCTGTGCTACTTTTATGTTATACCTTTAATTACGATTTTTTGTTCTTGCAAGTTATCTTATGCTAAGTAAACAACGCATAGCTCTCATTTCCCCATTCATTGCTCTATTTTTAGGCCATGTTTCTATTGCCACAGTTGCTCCCATTCCTGTCACTTACAAAGCACTTTAGTAGACTACGCTTAGGCTAAGCTGTTGAATACACTTGTTACTTCCAGCGTATACATTCCAGTACATTTGTCTGCCTCTGCTAATATTACAATATTTTTCTGTGTTGACGCGTTTCGGAATAACTCCATTCTCAAAACTGTAACAGTACTAGTTACTCTAGTAATCAGTAGTAGTAGATAAGTACTATTAACGTTTTGAGAATGGAGTTATTCCGAAACGCTTCAACAAAAAACAATATTGTAATTTCAGGAAAGACGGGGAAATGTACTCGAATGTAGACCTATACGAATATACCTAACAGAAGTGAAGCTCGAGACTACATAGGGCAAACATTACAAAGGCTATGTTGTCTTTATATTTAGCCTGAGAATTATATTTAAAGTAAATTCAGGAAAAACGTACTCAGTGATAACGTCTTCAATGCGAAGTTCGTCAGTGTCTCATCTGTATCTTATCATACTTTTGTGTGTATTTAAAGCCATAAACACAGTCAGAACGGATCATCGTCTAACAGAAAAACTCGACATTAAAAATTTACAATATGAATTAATACTATGTAAAATATAGCCTAGAAATAATTTAATAGAGAAAATGTATAAGTATTTACATAGCCTAAGCATATAGCCTACCTAAAGGAAATAAACCCTATTCGTACAACGTAGGCTAATGCTCAACAAATGAAATGACTATATTTTTATGTTTACGGTCATTCCTTTACGGTTAGGAGTATTCCTTCACTCTTCGCTTTATTTTAAGTTACGCGTAACGATTAAAGCCACAATGCGGATCAAGATATGCAGTGCATTGGTACAATTTGTAATCACTCCTTTACGTCCAAAGTTTATTATTATTTATGTATTCGTTGGCGCGACACGCCAAGAGGCCCAGACGGCTTTTTGTGGGCCGATGTGAGGACGCGATGCTACGACGTTGACGGAACCATATTCTCCTAATATTACAAACATTTCTTTATTTAATTTCGAAATTTATGAGACTTTTTTTCTCGTGTTTCGGTCCGCCCTCTCCACTGCCTATAGACATTCTTCGCATTTGCTCTTGTCGTTAGCTTTTTCTGGCAGTTCTTCCGATCCGCCATTCCGGCGCTACCCCGAGCCGAGGTGTTTCTCTTTCGGGTTTTACCACTTTCTTTTCGTTTCTTTATACTGATGAACTCAGAAGCGTGTCTAAATACTACCATGGTTTGATCATAGTAACACATAGGTTGAACTCTTATGGGTAACTGGAATAATTATGATTTTGATCATAATAATACATTTTTCGAACTATTTTGGGCAACTGAGATAGTTATGATTTTAAACATAGTAATACATTTATCAAACTCTTGTGCGTAACTGGGTTAGTTATTATTACGCCCAGAGTAATATAATAGTCGGTCACTAGTGGGTAACTGGGTTAGATATGGTTACGCCCAGAATAATATAGCCTAATAGTCGGTCACTAGTGGGTAACTGGGTTAGATATGGTTACGCCCAGAGTAATATAGTAGATGGTCACTAGTGGGTAACTGGGTTAGTTATTATTACGCCCAGAGTAATATAATAGTCGGTCACTAGTGGGTAACTGGGTTAGATATGGTTACGCCTAGAGTAATATAATAGTCGGTCACTAGTGGGTAACTGGGTTAGTTATTATTACGCCCAGAGTAATATAGTAGACGGTCACTAGTGGGTAACTGGGTTAGATATGGTTACGCCCAGAGTAATATAGTAGACGGTCACTAGTGGGTAACTGGGTTAGTTATTATTACGCCCAGAGTAATATAGTAGACGGTCACTAGTGGGTAACTGGGTTAGATATGGTTACGCCCAGAGTAATATAGTAGACGGTCACTAGTGGGTAACTGGGTTAGATATGGTTACGCCCAGAGTAATATAGTAGATGGTCACTAGTGGGTAACTGGGTTAGTTATGGTTACGCCCAGAGTAATATAGTAGACGGTCACTAGTGGGTAACTGGGTTAGATATGGTTACGCCCAGAGTAATATAGTAGATGGTCACTAGTTGGTAACTGGGTTAGATATGGTTACTCCCAGATTAATATAGTAGATGGTCACTAGTGGGTAACTGGGTTAGATATGGTTACGCCCAGAGTAATATAATAGTCGGTCACTAGTGCGTAACTGGGTTAGTAATTATTACGCCCAGAGTAATATAGTAGACGGTCACTAGTGGGTAACTGGGATAGTTATGGTTACGCCAAGAGTAATATAGTAGACGGTCACTAGTGGGTAACTGGGTTAGTTATGGTTACGCAAAGAGTAATATAGTAGACGGTCACTAGTGGATAACTGGGTTAGTTATGGTTACGCAAAGAGTAATATAGTAGACGGTCACTAGTGGGTAACTGGGATAGTTATGGTTATGCCCAGAGTAATATAATAGTCGGTCACTAGTGCGTAACTGGGTTAGTAATTATTACGCCCAGAGTAATATAGTAGACGGTCACTAGTGGGTAACTGGGATAGTTATGGTTACGCCAAGAGTAATATAGTAGACGGTCACTAGTGGGTAACTGGGTTAGTTATGGTTACGCAAAGAGTAATATAGTAGACGGTCACTAGTGGATAACTGGGTTAGTTATGGTTACGCAAAAAGTAATATAGTAGACGGTCACTAGTGGGTAACTGGGATAGTTATGGTTATGCCCAGAGTAAAATAATAGTCGGTCACTAGTGCGTAACTGGGTTAGTAATTATTACGCCCAGAGTAATATAGTAGACGGTCACTAGTGGGTAACTGGGATAGTTATGGTTACGCCAAGAGTAATATAGTAGACGGTCACTAGTGGGTAACTGGGTTAGTTATGGTTACGCAAAGAGTAATATAGTAGACGGTCACTAGTGGATAACTGGGTTAGTTATGGTTACGCAAAGAGTAATATAGTAGACGGTCACTAGTGGGTAACTGGGATAGTTATGGTTACGCCCAGAGTAATATATTGGGTACTGTAATATTGAATGTGGTTTTGCCAGAGTATTATATTAATTTGAAAATGGCTTTTTTCTTGGCGCCCAGTTAAATTATTCTTCCGAATAATGAATGAAGCCGTATAAGTCGCAAATTAGTTGAAAAGCTTTTGCAATGTATTCATATCCATTACACGTTCAACAGAGCTCATATTAAACCTTAATCACTTCAAAAATTAATTTCTTCACAACAATAAATCAAAAAAATTATGAAACAAAGTAATAAAGACGATCTTACATGAAACAGATCAAACTCAAGGCTACATTTTTATAAATGATTTGAAACACAACCGAAGCAAAATTTCCGAGACAGGTTGCCGGAGTCTGAAGCGGAACCGGGTTAATAAATATGTTATAACAATCAATTAAAAGTAAGGTTAGAATTCTTAATATTTCGCGTGAGACAATGGACCACACATGTCGTGCGATGTTTTTGTCGGCGGACTCAGTCTTGAGGGCCAGCATGACAAATTGGAATGTGCAATGAGGAAGTGAGGCGCCTGGTTCCGCTAGGACACTGCAGTTTGTATTTTCTTCTCCAAAAAATATGTCGCGGCAGTAAGTATTGCCACGCATGTTCGAGGCTTTTTTCTCACATCAGCTGTTCGTAATGGCCAAAGACGCCGCTTCGGGTGGCCTACTCCATATCTGCGCCATCAAGTCTTCTTTAGAACACCACAGATTATCTTCTCTGTTAACCATATACCTCACCAGCCGATATTGCATCGGCTCGAAAATAACGCACATGTTTGATTGTTTCCCTACTTTATTTTATCTAGATACTAGACCTATACTTCATACTTTAGTTAAATGCAACAATACCAATGAAAAGCTGCAATATTTAGCCTTGCATTTTTTATTCAATTCTCGTTTTACACTCTCTTTATATATATATATATATATATATATATATATATAGACTATATAAAGAACTAAGTCAAAATACAAATACAAGAATTATAATTGAATTTACAATTCAAAGCATTTCGTTGGCTAACAGTACCAACATAATCAGGAATATTAAACAATTGTTTAATATTGAATTGTTTAATATTCCTGATGATGTTGGTACTGTTAGCCAACGAAAAGCTTTGAATTGTAAATTCAATTATAATTCTTGTATTTGTATTTTGACTGAGTTCTTTATATATATATATATATATATATGATGATGATGATGATGATGATGATGATGATGATGAATAGATATATTACATCCATTCATTCTGCAGTGCACAAAATCGCAGTTCCGACGCTAGAACCTCATCTAACATTGGCGATGTGAACCCAACAGTTGAAGAGCGAGTCTTTTCAATATATATTCTTTTTTTTTAATAGACATAACCTTTTCGTATTTTTCATGCAACTTTTAATGAAAAGCGTTACTCTATAAATCATTATATCTTTAATTTCCTTTTTACCGTATCAAAAACCCATGTAATTTTTTGTAAAGAACTCAATTTTGCAACAAATACAAAACTAACATTGCTGTGAATTCTGTAAGTTGTACATTCTCGAAATTGACAAATTTTTAAAATTTGTCATTTTAAAAAATTTACTCAAAATATAAATATAGAATATTAAAAACATCTACAGAAATATATAAATATAAATTATAACATGGTATTTCACCATGTCAGGCTATATTTCTACCAAGGTATATTCTACAATGTTTCGGCTACTTTCCGAAACCTATATAGGTCCTACAGGAGTCTCTTGTACTTTGCGCATAGGCCTGAACTGAACACGTTTTTTACTCATTACAAACAAGTAATATATAAAAAGCAATTTTTTAAAGTCAATTCTTACTGAGGTCGACTAAATAAAAATTTATTTTAGTTACTTTTTATTTTATAATTACAATTAATATAAATATGTATGTACATATGACAGAATCACAATATTAAGTAACAAAATAGAAAGCGAATATCCTTGCAATGTTCCATTTTACTCTTTATACAACATATAATGTTGGAGTATTATTTATTTTTTTTTTGTTACTATTTATTCGCTTTATTTTTTTACGTTTCTAATTTATGAAGCTGAGAATTGTCTACAACTTCTCATTTTGTCTATCTCTTGTAATGCTTCGCTTTTGCAAGGAACCATTTTCTTATAATTTCATATGCCTCCTAAAGTAATTCATTTCTAGCAACAGGAAAGTTATCTCAACGCTAAAAGTGCTGGATTTCAAATATGTAGAGCTACAGTTCGAATCCGACCGGAACATCAATTTTTTTCAATTTAAATTAATTATTAAATATTTGAAAAAACTTAATTGACTTCAATTGTCTTCCACTACAATTAAACGAAATGTTTTTGAACTTGATTGGATGAATAAAAACGTATTTTACTAACGATTGAAAATTTTTACAAGATATATATCAGGAGAGTGTAAGCTAATAGAAGGAATTTAAAAGAAACCCATAACAGAAAAAATACCTTACCGCTATAGAGAGGTTAAACCCCTGTCAGCTATAGACCTAATAATATTTGGGCAATAGCATTATACACTTCCTATAGCTTTCCTCTTTAACTAAATACGTTGCCTTCTGTACGTTAGTAGGGCTATACATTGGTAAAGGCAAGTTTGGATTCCTTGTTCACTCACGTCCAACAATGTCAGATCAGATCTCTTGGAAACGTCATTGCTAATCGGAGACATCTGGAAGGAGAGTATAATTACCCTTATTTTTACGGTTTACCTTTCCTTTTATTATATATCTTGATAAAAGTTTTTCAGTAACCAGTTTGTGTCACAATTGAATCGTTTATTTTTGAAAGGGCTCTTGTCCACTTTTTGAATTTTTTCAGGAGACACAAAAACTTTCAGAGCTTATAAATACAGTTATCTTGTTTCTTTAAAATTATTCTAAGACGTGCCTTAAAAACGACATTTCAAGCATCAGCGTTTGATATGTACTTAGATAAAAACATTTTGGTTACTGGACATGTGCCCTTTTAAAAATAAATTTGGGTAATGTTAGAAAATAAATACTAAGTTATAAACCTATATTTAATCTGGACAATATTTAAAAAAAAAGTACAAACACATTTCCCGAAGTAGGAAATATTCCAATTTTGAATAATTTTGATTTAAACCTTCTATATTTTATGTGTTTAGCTGATATGTGTAAAAATGTTGGTTGCTGGACATGTGCCTTTTCAAAAATAAATAGGAGTAATTTAAGGGAAAACGCTTTAAATGTCCTGGGCTTTACCCTCTTCACAAATACAAGAGATATTGAGAGCCTCCTACCAGACTATTAAGTGGAGGCAGCAATGCGCCCTTTCTACATGAAACAAGTCAACTTTAGGAGTAGGGCTACACATTTCCACAAACACCCAATTTTCGAAAAAATGAACATGTGCCCTTTTAATAATAAACAATTCAATTATGATTACACAGCCTTTTAGTTTCCAAGAGATTTTTCTGATATATATCTGTATTATTGTGCGTTTATAAGTTTCGTGAAAGGAACTAATTAGCAACAGTGATATCCACCAAGACAGCTGAGTCCAAGGATTTTAAGCTCACGTTGACAGGCGTGTTATGAACACACAACTGCAGATAAACAGCCTCGTTCCTGAATTATTTATGACATTTGTTTCTATAAGTTATGATATGTAGGCAGCGCGCGGCCTTAGCGCTAATGATATATTTGCGATTATCCAACGCTGACATTGTGATAAGTTACTGCTGATGCAAAGTACAATTACAAGATTATTATGGAATCGGCCACGTCCAGTCGTCACGATGCTGCATGCCTTGCAGATACACAACTGCAGCTTTAATTTCAAAGAAGAATTTGTAGCAGGTAGTTCTCGATTTTGACTTTTACGCCAAGACACAAAGCGAAGCAGAGGCGTTTGGAGAAAGTTGGGCTTTAGGGCTGAAGGACGTGGCCCTTTTTGCCGGAACCTATAAATCAATAAATAGAACAGGGGTCGAGTCCGTTTGACATGTGGAATGTTTTAGTATATGTATTTAGGTAAACTGTACTGAACAGTTAGCGCGCCAACGTTAGGAACAATTTCCAGGATAAATTCTAATCATATTGATTTTATATAGAACTATCGATAGTGGTGTCAACACCGCCAAAATTAAAGAAAACATTACATATAAAGTTACCGAGATTAAACCTGGGTCTGCCGCACCAAAATTAGAAAGTAGGTGGGTAATAATGTAAACAGATAGTTTTGGCTGTGCAGGTGTGATGGCGAAAGGGTTAGGCATGTAACAAAAACCAAAGATTTTACCCATTGCTCAGTAGGGTGTAACTACCAGTGAAATAAGCGACCATTAAGGAATTTCTTCCTACGCCTAGAATCTTAATCTTCAGTGAAATGAGTGACAAGTGAAATAAGCGACCATTACGGATTTTCTACCAGCGCTTAGAGTATTAATCCTCAGTGAAATGTGCGACAAGTGAAATAAGCGACTATTAAGGATTTTCTTCCTACGCCTAGAATCTTAATCTTCAGTGAAATGAGTGACAAGTGAAATAAGCGACCATTAAGGATTTTCTTCCTACGCCTAGAATCTTAATCTTCAGTGAAATGAGTGACAAGTGAAATAAGCGACCATTACGGATTTTCTTCCTACGCCTAGAATCTTAATCTTCAGTGAAATGAGTGACAAGTGAAATAAGCGACCATTAAGGATTTTCTTCCTACGCCTAGAATCTTAATCTTCAGTGAAATGAGTGACAAGTGAAATAAGCGACCATTAAGGATTTTCTTCCTACGCCTAGAATCTTAATCTTCAGTGAAATGAGTGACAAGAGCGACCATTACGGATTTTTTACTTGCGCCTAGAGTCTAAATCTGCAGTAAAATTATATCTCCTGTGGTTATTCCACACTCTTCGTAAGAGAGTTTGAAGTGTTTTTTTAAACTGTTTTCTGATTGCCATTACACTTCAACCAGGTTTTGGACTGGTTAAATGATAATAATTCAATTCTATAATTTAGGGGCATTTAAAATCAACCTTAAGAAAGCTTGGTCAATGATTTTTTTATATTTATGTTTTATAATTTATTTGTAGCCTTCAGTAGTGTTTCATAATATTTTATAGAAATATTTGCATAAGTTTATATTTATTTCTATATTTTTGTAGTTTCTTTTTTTTATGATCGTCAACTAAATCCATATTTTGAAGGTAGGAGAGAGTACAAAGACAAGCCTTCATGTCACCATTTTCTTCATATTTGTTTCTTCGTTGTTTTTTCAATAGCTGTATCCACCTTCTTATACTTCAACTTTTTTCGCTTTCCTTTCAAGTTTAACTGCAATGGGTAGTGGAAGTGTGTGTGGCTTGATCGCTTATTTCGTGCATCCCGGATTCAGTATCCCTTCGGTGAATGACCTTGGAGGCAGTAGGGGTAGTTTGGCCGCTTATATGTCGGTTTTTTCATACATAGTAGGGGGGACATTTAGCTAGCAAGGTCTCGAGGTGTTGGCACTAACGCAACCCGCTATAAAAGTGAGTTTCTAAGTGTCCGTCTTTAACCCTCGTATTTTTAATATGCGTATAAATATAAATAAAATTAATTTACCAGTGAAATATAGTGTATTCATAGATGGAAATAACTAACCTTAGTTCCTGTAAAACCCTTGTTGGCCCTATACACTTCGATGGCAAATGTCATCACTATCAGAAGCCGTATTGCTCTAGGTGTTTTATCTATTGTCTCAGTCAGTGTAGACTACATTATCCAATTCCTCATATAAGCTCACACTCTCTTGTTATATATCCTGTACAAATTTTCAATCGTTAATAAAATACTTCTTATCATCCCCTCAAGTTCAAATAAATTTTTAATCTTGTAGGGGATGACACTTGATGTAATTTTCTTTCAATTATTAATTCATTAATTAATTTAGTAATTAATTAATTTTAGTTTTATATGGGAGAAACACTGTTCTGAACCAATAATATGTTTGTATCTATCCTGAAAGTTTATATTGGGCTTTAGATTTGTTTTTTTATCTGGAAAATTAATATAACCGTACACCCTTGCCTTAGGCATTGAACACACTTTGGACAGGTATTTGGGGCCGTATTTGTCAGTTTCTGGTGTATGAAGCGTTGACGCAATTTACCCTCCGCCAAATTTATTGTACTTCTTCAATTCCTTCCAATAGTTCACACTCTCATCATATATATCTTGTACTCATTTTCAATCATTATTAAAATACTTTTTACTCATCCAAACAATTTTAAATAAATTTTTAATCTTGTAGGGGATGACACTTGATGTTATAGATTTTAGTTTTATATAAGAGAAAAACTGTTCTGAATCAAAAATATGGTTGTATCTATGCTGAAAGTTTATATTGTTCTCTAGATTTGTTTTTGTATCTGGAAAATCAATATAACCATACACCCAGGTAGCAGTTGACTTTAAAAACTTCTGTTCTTATTACTTGTTTGTAATTTTATTGCATTACTTAGTATGAATATCACCTAGTCGTATGGTGAACCGTGGGGAGTTTAAAGGCGATTGGTATGAACATAATCACCTACGGTGGATAGGTAAAGAAGGTGCTGTGAATTAGACACAAAGCCTAAGGACAGAGGGCATTATGATATCTCGTGTACATACTACTTAGTATGAATATCACCTAGTCTTATGGTGAACCGTGGGGTAGTTTTAAGACGATTGGTATGAACATAATCACCTACGGTGGATAGGTAAAGAAGGTTTTGTGGATTAGACACAAAGCCTTATGGATAAAGGGCATTATGATATCTCGTGTTCAGGCTACTTGGTCTCTATCGTGGCCATAGAGTTGTGTGTAACCGTCACTATCCCTTGTGCGAAGAAGGTTAGATGGAATCAGTAGAGCTAAGGAAACCAAGTGGTCCATCTATAGTAGGAATGAGGGGCAATATTATGGCAACGCGTTAGCAAGTCTTCTCTCTGAGGTAGACCTTCTCTCAGCGACCGGAATAGAAGTTCTCGATTAGCCTATATAACCTATAGGCTACGATCAGTAGCCTACCTATTACGTTCATTTCTTGAAAAACAAAATTTTGGGAATTTACAAGTTTTTAAAAACAGTTAAAGTTTTTACAAATTTGTTTTGAGTATAATGTTTTGGGCGTGAGTCAATTTTAGTGCCTGTGAGGCTTTACCGGTCCTTTACCAAGGCGCGCGCGTGTGTGTGTGTGTGTGTGGGCGCGCGCGTGCGTGTGCGTGTGTGTGTGTGTGTGAAAAATATGGAAATACAAATTCAAGAATAATTTATTGAATTATACAAATCTGAGCTTTTCGTTGGCAAACAGTCCTGAGGAATTTTTTTTATTATTCCTGAGGATGCTTATACTGTTTTCCAAAGCTTTGAATTGTATAATTCAATAAATAATGTATATAATAAATTATATATACATAATAGTTATTTTTAAAAATTTTTATCCGGTATTTTGCTCAACCGAATATCCCAAATCACTCATCACAGCGCATCGGAGTTACGGGCCTCTATACCCCTCCCCCTCTCTACTCCCCCCCCCCCCACCACGCCAACAAGTGCAACTCGTATTTTTCACAAAGCAAACCGGATCAGACCAGGTCTCAAGTATCACTAAGTTTGTAATCCATTTGTTAAAGGCGTATAGTATAATCTCGGAGCATGTTGGGCGATTTGGTCGCGACCGTAAAGTATCAGTATATGCTGAAACTGTCAATAGCCGACGACTGTTTCCCAGGCTTAATGCGTCCTGTGTCCTGGATATCCTGTCTTCCCGGATAGTGTATTGAAGACTCGGTACTGTGACGTCACCGATTCTTTATTAATTGCTTTACCGACGACGACTGAAATTTAGTTTATATTTTAAGCCTACTTTTTTTAAAATATACAACCTACTTTAAAACATTCTTTAAACAATGTCCCATTTTAAATTTCTTCTATTAGCTCACACTCTCCTGATATATATATATATATATATATATATATATTGTACAAATTATCAATCGGTAGTAAAATATGTTCTAAATGTCTTACTGTTTTTCAGATATAAATACTTTATTAGTTTAATTTTTAAAAGAAAATGCTAAATAGCTTTTGGTGTAATTCATAAAAAATTTAAAAAATCGTTTAGGCAAAGTTTTTCTTATGAATAAGGAGTTTTATATTATAAAAAATTATAAATTTAATTTTTTAATATTAATTATAAATTTATAATTATAATTATTACTTTTGTTATTTTGTTTTACTATTGCTAACTACTATTTTTTGAGGGGGTTTACCCCAACGTTTTCATTAGCTAAATAAACCTATTCAGTAAATTCTAAAGAAAAATTACTTGTCAATTGTTATTGAAAGTGAAACAACAGTTGTTACAATTTTAGTTTTGGCAACAATGTTTTTCATTCTTATTTATAACTATAACTGTATTTCTCCTATCGGTCACCACCCTCCTCTCCGGTCTGGACCCAGAACCCAACTAGTCCTCGTGGCAAACCCTCCTCTAGCGAGTTGCGAATGCGGTTAGTATACTTAATCCGCGAGAAAGAATCAGGGTAGATTGTGTATGTACCAAGCTGATAGGCTCTTATTATGGAAAATCAGAATATAGTGAAATAAAACAGTACGGTAAGTGTGGGGTGGAAAAACTTGGCAATAAAAAACCCTGACAGGAGAAATCTCGTGATAAGTCATGCAGGTTACCTGGAGGCTAGGATACCTTCCCATAATAAACATTTCCTGAAACTGGTGATGCTATCCTTACGGTAAACTAAAGAAAATATTTTGCAATCTTCAAGTTTTCGTAACGATTGCTACTGCCCTTTAAACCTATTATTGTTTTTAAATGATCTCAGGATCTAGCACTTGAAGATATTAAAAACAACGGGCCATATAAAACCAATTTGGTTTTAAATATGTACTTTTCTAGAGATGGCTTTTTACCATTGCCATGATGACAACCTCCGAAATGGCGTTCGTTTCTTATTATTTATAATGGTTTAATTTTAAAAAAAATCCAATTTTCGTGAATCTTGATTGGGTAATGGGGACATTTCTATGATAATGTAGGAGAATTAAGACACCCATGTTTGCCGTTAGAAAGTTTTTAGTTCAGAGAATATCTAAGAATATTGATTTAGAAACGGGTTACGACGGCTTACCGTAAAAGTCTATATTCCTATCACCCATCTTTTATGTATGTAGGCCTAAACGGCTCCAGAAAGTAATAAAGCATTTGTTATGCTAATAAAATCTGAATATTATGTTTTCGTCTACTTTTTACGACTTACGTTTACTGCGATATAAGACAGTGTAACTCTCCTTCCGCGTTTTTATCTCCCACAAATACTCCGGCTTATGGAACTCCGTAGCTTACTTCGAATCTCCACAAAAGTATACGAATAATAACCAGCAAACGCGGTAAGCCAGCTATCGACTTTATGTTTAGTAGTTTTGTGGGCAACATGAGGATTTTTTTTTAATTCCTTCTATTAATCCACACTCTCCTTATATAGGCCTATATTCTTCACAAATTTTCAATTGTTATTAAAATAAATTTTATTCATGTACTTAAATTCGAATACATTTTTTTCAACTTGTAGTGGATAGCACTTGATGTTAATAAAGTATTTTCAAATATTAATTCATTAATTAAATTTAATGAATTAATTTTAGTTCTATGTGGGAAAAAACTTTTCCCAAAAGGGGCAAGGTATGCAATATTGTTTATTCGTCCCATTTGGCTTAAAATAAGTGATAATACTGTATATGATTTCATAAAACACCTTATTTTATGTTACAGGTTATTAGGTAGAACAGCTGTTTTAACGCATAGGTTATGTTACTTTATTAATATTAACTGTAATTATTTATTAAAAAGTAACTAACAGCTTTTTTTGTTGGCGCAAGTAGGAATTGAATCTGAACATTTTTTATTTATATTACTTGCTACTGTGTTAAGTTGCCCTTAATAAAAATTGTTTCAGAGAATATTTTGAAACAATACAGAAACGTGAAAAAAATTTTCAACTAGGAACGTAGGCTACCTTAACAACGTATTTGATAATTATTTTATTTAAACTGATATTTATCAAGATAATTTTATGTGTGTGAAAGCAAACAAAATAAGACTAAAGGTAACGGGGTGTAAGGATAGGTGGGTGAAAACACGAAACAACTAGATCTAAGCTAAATAGGTGGACTAGATAAGGACCACAATATACAAATCTTTTGGTTTAACACAGTTACTTTATGTACATTTCGATTACATGGTAATCATCTTCGGAAGTACTTCTGTTTTGTACATTGTGGTTAGTGGAATTTTATTTATTTAAAATTAGTTCACAGTGATCAAAACATTTACTAACTTTAATTAAAGTTGGTTGTTGTAAACATCTTATTTTCATTGAATAAATCACAAGTAATTATTTAAAGAACTAAATAAAAACTATTAACTTACTTACCGACGCGTTAGTCATCGTTTCATTGATGAAGCCTCTTACATATAGATATTACGTTTCGTCAATGAAAAGAAGGTTTCGAAACGCGTCAGCAAGTAAATGTTTAGTTTTCACTCGGTTCTTCAAATTATTATTTATGACTTGATTGAGTTTAAGATAATATGTATCTGTAAGTAACAGAATTAGATAAATATATAGTACCTGCCTTTGGAACGGCTCCTGACTGACGCCCGTTTAGGGGCACTGACAAATTTTCAAAATTATACGAAATTTCTTCGAAATATATTTATAGAAAATTTTTGAAACATAAGCGAAAATGTATATGCAATAGAGTGTATATATGTAATAGAGGAAGTTCCGAATTTTACATTTCCTAAAAAGGTATAAGATGAATAATATTCTTAATTTGAGTTTAATATATTTTTTGTACTTTGAAATATACTTAACATGTTCGTAAAACGATAAAAATACGTTTGTTTCTAAGTTATACGATCTATAACTCATCTGCAAATACACTTTTTTAAAGTAAAACCTTTTTCGCCTTTCCTCCTGAGTAGCTGTTATTTAGCTAGTAGTACTATTTTCCTCGCGCCCGGGGTGAATAGTGGCTTGTTTTCACCGGCGACGGGCAAACTGCTACATTCTTTCAGGCGTGAGAAAAAAAAATATCTGTAGGATCGGTAATAAACGTTTTTATTAGCCTATGTCTAATTTTATTCTGTACAGGTTTTCCAACTAAAAATAAAATGTTTAAAACCAAGTTTAAAACAAGACACAGTAAGCCCTATTTAGTAAACGTTATGCAGTTACATACACTTTTTAATATTGGTAAACCTATTTTAATTAGTTTAATCTTACTAGGGCGCCGAGAGAAATCTTGCCCGAATAAGTCTAAGGCCGGTGTTGCATTCATCTACGACTGATTTAAACTACACTTGAGGCATAAGGAAATGACATCGCTTTATCAATACTAAATGTAGTACCGAACGTTAGGGGGGGGGTGTAAACTGTAGTTTGCCTTTTTTAATAAACATATTTGTCAAGATTTGTTTATATATTTGCAATTTATTCCTGCAAACGCGCATAATAAATGCATCCATCTCGCGGGACGTTTAATTTAATTATAGAAGCAAACGGGGTACGAACAATTGTCTCATTAGTTGGCAACGAGTCGAACGCGAGGATATAAGAATGTTATAATGAAGTTTGTACACTCGGCTGCGTTCATCATGTGCACTTCTTAATCAAAATAATTCTGACGAACACTTGTCAAACGAACAGATGTATAAATCACAACCCGCTCCCCGCCGCCACTCTGTATAATTATATTCTTACGCGATGTATCTGTTTCCAGCTGTAATTGCTTTCGCTCAGATTGTCAGCCTTATATAACAAGGTCCGCATATTTGCATCCGTTATAATTACAGTTATGTTTTTTTAATGTCTGGGAGACATTGTTTAAATTCGCTTGGAATTCGAAGCCATTTTGCCGAAGGCAGTATTGACGGTTCATTTTTAACTTGCCAAGTTTGTAAATAAACTAAACACAAATTAAAAGTACAAGAAATAACATTATGGATAAATGGTTACCATTAAGTATAAACGCAAAGCTTAAACAGTACGATGTACCATGCTTATACCATTTACGCAGATGACGTTCCAGAAGATGTCATCTGATAACTTATTAGATCGCTCTTTAAACTTGAAATGCAAGAGCGAAATTGCAATAATTAGTAGAAAATCTTCGACTAAATCATAGACAAATTGAACATAGAAAATGCATTGCTAAACGTTTCGACATCTAAACAATGTCTTCTTCAGAGGGCATTTATTTTACAAATTACAATATTTAAAAAAACACCATTATGATAAAATTACACATTAAAGAATGACAAACACACACACACTCACACACGCATACACACACTATATATATATAAGAAGACTTGGAATACATGACAAAGGATATAGAAGAAGATTACGAAAAAGGAAGCCTGCAAAGGAATACGTAGTCTACTAGACAAAATCCATGTGCGATGGAAACTCCATGAACTAACTTGGTGTTCTAAGGGGGCGAAGAAATTAGAATCCGCAATAAATACAAATACCTAGGAGTGGAAATAACGGAGAATGGTAAGGAAAAATATAAAATAAAACATAGAATTTTACTGGGACGGAGAGCAGTATATATATATATATATATATATATATATATATATATGTGTGTGTGTGTGTGTGTGTGTGTGTGTGTGTGTGTGTGTGTGTGTGTGTGTGTGTGTGTGTGTGTATAAGATATTGTTTTTTAAATATTGCAATTTTGTTGAATAAATGCACTGGATGAGAAAAATGTTTTTTTGATGTCGGAAAGTTGGGCATCTAATATTAAGTGTGTCTGTGATATGATTAAAACTAACCATTAGTACAATGTGCGTTATATATTCTACAAATGATAATAATAATAATAATAATAATAATGCGCTTCTATGAGTCATGAAATACATTGTGCTTAAAAATAATGTTGTGGAAAAACTAAATATATTAAAAAGGAAAAATCACAGAAGCATCTAAAAGTGATTAGAGCCTAAAAAAAGCAAACTCAATAGGACATAGATCTGTGCGAAATAAGGAATAGACCAACAAAATAACATTTGAAACATTCGAGTACAAAATGTTATAAAGTAAACATTTCGTTGGCAGGTGAGATCAGTCTTTATTTTAGTCGTACTTCTATTATTTCTTTGTCAAAACTGTGTGATATAGCCTACTTATAATTCTTGAAAATATCTTCAGATTTTCCTGTACATGGTTAAAACTTGGACAACAAATAAACTACTTGTCACAGGAACTTGTTTTGTCATTGTTGATGATAATTATACAAGGCATAAGAATCAAATTACTCTATTAAGATATTTATCTAGCCAGAACAAAGTTATAAGTTTAAGTATCTGATGGTAGAGCACCGTTCTTTGCATTTGCGTACATAGCTTTCTTTGCCACAGATAAGACACCTTTAAAACGTAATATTTTCTAACATCTGTTGAGCGCGAAGCTGTTCGACACGCGAAGGGAATAGTCACAGATTGTACTCAAGTAAATAATAGACCTGTGGAAATAGTCGCAATAGATTCACTGCTTGATTAGCGTCCGTAATAATTAAACAAGAGAGTTGGCAGATTAACAAATTGGTAGTAATAGGCTCACAGATGCGTTTAGACCAGAGATTGGCTGTATTAAAGATAGATCGACACACGTGCATGCCAAATGACTGGTCCAGATCGATAGATCTGCGTCGGGTAACGTTCTATCCGATCATGTAACGGTCTCCGAATTGACAGATAGTCCGTTCGTTTGTCACATACAAACATAATTTAACAAAAATCGAGTTGACACTATTTAAAAGAGTTTTTGCAGTGAAACCGTTTGGACTAGTTTACTTTCTTTTGATCGATTTGATTTTCCGTATTAACTTTCGCAAAACAATGTTTTTTATCCAAACATAATTATTATTTTGACAAACATCAAATACAATATATTTTTACTGGGCTTCCAAAATCAGTTTCTTCTTTTCGCCGCTTCTCTAAAAATGGTATCACGTATTTTTTTTATATTACCGACCTAAATTGTTGAATACTATTGCCCTAGTGAATGAAAATTAATAGTTTTAAAGCGAATTTTAAAACCTTGAATTTTTTGACTTTTTAAAATTAGAGTTATCTTAAATATTTATGGAAATCAACATTAAAAACACGTCGAATATTAACATTAAGAAATTTGTATACTGTTTTTGCCATTTACAATTTTTAGCATTCCCTAATATATATATATATATATATATATATATATATATATATATATATATATATATATATATATATATATATATATATATGAGGGGGGAGACGGAGAGAGATAAAGAAGAGAGAAAGAGATAGAGAGCGCGGGAGAGAGATCTTCTAACTCTGTTTCCCTTATTTTTGTCACTACTCCTTCTTACCAACTACACCCTTCCTATCTTTCTTTTTCCCTATGGTGTCTCCTTTAAGATATTCAGAGGTAGTCGAGCTTCACCAATTCTCTGGACATGTCCTCTCCATTTTAGTGGGTTTATGTTAATATCGTCAACTATGACGTTGCAGATGTTTATAATTTCTCTAATTCGGTAGTTTCGTACTCCTCTAGTCTCGATTTTCCTGCGAAGTGTCTCCTAATATCTATTTCTTTTGCTTCTAGTTCCTGTTTTGTTCTGTTTTTCAAAGGCCGTATTTCTCTGCTATAGGTCGTTATGTTGTCATAGATTCGATATTTATCGCTCTGTAACGTATCCCCCTGTTCAGAAGGTAAATGCCTTTCCTCCATGCACATTGGTATCTTTTATATCTTCTTACATTGTGTCATCTTGTGTGATGTGCATGCCTAGGTATTTTGTATACGTCAGACACTCATACATTCTGTTTTAAACAGGTTTACATTTATCCTATTCTTCCATTGCATCAAAAATATTTGTATTTAATAATAAATTGATAACGCAGACTGACTTACTATTAGTAATTTATCGACTCAAACTCGTTTCAAACTCATCATTAATCAATTAGTCATCAGTGTTATCGAAATGCGTTCATGTCAATAAATTATTAGTTTTCAGTTGGTCTGCATTATTAGTCAATTATTACCTTAAACTCACAAACTAAACCCAATACTACTGTTTGAGCTATTAATGCATTATTTCCTTCAACTCACAAACTTAACCCAGTACGACTGAGCTATTAATTTATTATTTCCTTCAACTCACAAACTAAACCCAGTACGACTGTTCGAGCTATTAATTAATTATTACCTTCAACTCACAAACTAAACCCAGTACGACTGTTCGAGCTAATAATTAATTATTACCTTCAACTCACAAATTAAACCCAGTACGACTGTTTGAGCTATTAATTAATTATTTCCTTCAACTCACAAACTAAACCCAGTACGATTGTTTGAATTACTACTTAATTATCACCTTCGCCTTACAAAAACCTTGATTATACATTTATTTTTTAAGTACTGTAGTATGTTTTCCTGCCCCAACAAAAGCATCTCCGGCCGAAGGACGCTGCAAGCTAATTGCACGGCCGGCAATAAATCTCGGTTCCAATATTTCCCAGCGGATACGTTATTAGGCGACCAGTTTGTCAACATTCACTGACAACAGGCGATCTGTCCAACGTCCAGTTTTCGCACATCACAGAAGTATTCCAAGACTTCAACTACTCCTGCCGAGACTCGCTACAAATCCAGGGTTTCGTAGTAGAGAAGTTAATTAAACTGCAATCGGCCGAGGGGACATATCGTGGTTTAGTTCTAGAGTTCAAGTCGGTTATATAGCTACAGACTTATTTTATTCCAAGTATCGTATCACATAATAAATATGCGTTTAATTCTCAATCTGCAGGTACGTATTAATAAACAACAGTATACTAACTCACATTTATTCCCAAACGAATTTCAATGACAATGGTGGGACAATCATCAGTGGGACTAAATAATGACATCAACTACTGTAGTGACCTTACTGGTGATGATAATGATAATAAACTATTTTTGAAATATGTATGAGAATAAAAATTTTGTTTACAGTTATCTACGACCACCTCCGAAGCTAAAAGTTAGGTCAAAGATGATTCGGGTGAATATATAAATGTTAATAAATAACTGTACGCAAAATCCCAGACATAACCTGTTTATTCTCACACGCATTTCAACAACTTGTGTCATCATCAGGGAGACTAGATAATGACAACAGCTACAGTAGCGACCTCACTGATAACGATGATAAGTTGTGAAAAGCCTGTGAAACAATTGTTAGTTATAGAACTATTCAATAACCGCTTTAACTCAGGCGAATTAGTTTACCTCAGGGGTGTGACAACTGACCCAGCCCCCCAGACTTGTGGAGACCTACACTCTTGTACCTATAACTCATCCATACCTTACTGCATTCCTGACACACGATAACAGCCTTGTCCTGCTCTCCGCCATTAAAACACAAACTATCCGAACACTAAAACCTTGCAGCCTAAACATTCACTAGTTTCTTAGAAAAATTAATAAATATATGAAAATACGATTTTGTGGAAAGTAACAGAAATAAGCAGAGAGAAACAAATAAAAGACATTCACACCACTAACAAATTAATCATTTAATAACTCATACTCGTTTCAATGACAACGTCATCATCAACAGTGAGTGTTTCTACTACAAACTCTAACTTACATTGTTGAAGTTGTAAGATAGAGTTTGTAGTAGCAACACTCACTAATGATAATGACTTTGTCATTAAACGCGTATGAGACAATAAATGATTATTTATGAGTGTTGTGTAAGTCTTTTATTTGTTTTAACATAACCTCACAAGCTAAGCTCAAAGTATAGTTGTGAGCAGAAAGAACGTAGATAGGGCCTAAGCAATTAACCGATGAACTCCAAGGCAAAAAATTAGAGACTAGTTGGGATAATTTTTCTGTTGACAATTCGAACACTTACAGATAAACTTATGGTCCTAATCAAGACTAAAAACATAACACCTAAGTAAATATTGTATATTTTTATTATAATACTTTAATTTTATTTCCTGATTTTTGCTAATTTTTATTCTTATGTGTTAATTTGTATGATTTTTAGTATTGATAAGTGTATCTGTAAACCATAACTAACTAAATACTTATTGGAAAAGGTTTTAAAATAATTTTAAACACACCATTAAATATTAAATCTAAAAACAAAAGATTATAATGTAATTACAAACGAAGTGTCCTTTACTTCTATAATTAATAAAAATATATAATTACTTATAGAAAATAAATCCGTTGTATATAGTAGGTATGTGTAAGGATTTATTTTATGGTTTCCAAATTATTGTCATTGGATTAAAACTATTACTCTGTCCTTTGCCTAAGAACCAAATATACCTTACCTATATTTTAAGTTTAAAATCGATTATGGTTGAAACATTTACTCGAACATTTTACAAATGTTTCGGAAAGAATTATTAGTAAAATCGAAATATAAATAGTCAGTAATATTAAAACAATTTGTTGATGTGTTGAAAGCTCCACAATAACTATAGTTGTAATTTGAATTTTGGTAAGTTTAGATGTACTCACTGAGGATGAAGACTGTTTCCGAAACGAGTCTGATCAAAGAAATGTTTTAATTGTGAGCACATATATGTGTTGGTTGTTTTATTGAACAACTACCTAGACTCACAACTATGATTAAATCTTACACACTACCAATTTATGGCACCCTAGGGCAAAACTCGATAATGGTTTGCCTTTTTTTTAGCTTTTTAA
>JBAIZL010000004.1:217472421-217507421 GCA_036971475.1 Prosapia bicincta
GTAGCCATAGTGGTTGAAATTTTTTTAAAAAAATACAAACATTACCCAAATTTAAACTCCGTGTTCGAGCTTAAATTATAAACTGTGGTGCTACATTACTTTATAGTTATATTTCAAAAATTTCTGTTTATGTATGCTTTGGTCAGAGAAACAAATAATATAATCACAATTTTTTTAAGTAAATTCCTACTTAAATCAACAAAGAAAAAATTTTATTTTAGTTACGTTTTATTAAATACTTACAATTAATATAAATAAAGTAACATAGCCTATGCGTTAAAACAGCTGTTAAACCGCATAACATATAACATAAAATCAGCTGTTTTATAAAATCATATGTTATCACTTACTTTAAGCCAAATGGGACGAAATAACTGTATTGTATACATTGCCCCTTTTTGTGAAATGTTTTTCTCTCATATATAACTCAAATCAATTCATTAATAAATTTAATTATTGAATTAATATTTGAAAAAACTACCATCAAGTATCATCCACTACAAGTTTTAAAAAATGTATTTGAATTTGATGGATAAATACAAATTATTTGATTAACGATTGAAAATTTTTACAAGATATATTTATGGAGTGTGAACTAATAGAAGACATTAAATAAGTATACTCGTAAACTAATCTCGCATTTCTTATACTTATAGGCTTAAATACTTATAGACGTTGTTGCTACCTGCAAGAAAATTGAGGCCTCTCGTTCAATTCGGTAATCAGTTAGTTTACGTTGGACACCTTCTGTTTCTAAACCCCAACCCAACGTTCCTATTGTATAACAGAGTGTGATAATAATCTTTGCTCGATTTATTATTAAAAATAAATTTTGTTGTAAATAAAATTTATAGTTTGATTTTACTCTAATTACCTTTTTAGAATTTTTGTTTATAATTTTAAAGGTTAAGTGCAGGAGCCAAGCTTTAGTAGGCTAATAATCCCCTCCATAAATCAGATAATTTTGGATCTCTCACTCCATTACAATACCTTAAGTAATCTCACAAAAGTAGTTAATATGCTCAGAGCCATCTGTTTGGAGAACCTTGAACTAAGACACGATATCAGGAAAGTATATATAGTTAATCTCAACTTGGAGAATTAGGTGTGATTAGGAGCTATAAATAAACGTCAATTATTTTAGTAAACATATTTAAAAAAAAAAAATATTTAAAGATTTCGCCGAGTATCGTTGCTGCCGAGTAAAACTTCTCCCGAAGCCGAAATCACTTAACTAAGAAACACACACCGGCTGGTTTTGCTCGCAAACGAGATGAAAAGATTCGCCGCTTTATGAGGGGTTAAAGAGGTAAAAAGCCGAGCGGATCGTTCGAGCGTGCACCCTCGCACCCTCCTTAACCCGATCGCTTCTAAGCTCAATTAAACAAAAATTTACCTTAGAAATAATTTGGCTACAAGGTTTTCAACAAACTTGTAGAGATTTATCGAGATGTAAAAATGTTACTTTTAATTACTCAAAACTAATTGGCTGAAGGTTTTAAAACTCCAAAAGCGAGATCTCAAAGTTCGTTTTATTTTACTTTAAAAAGTTTAGATGCTTCTTCTTTGGAAGTATTTTTCAGCTGTCTTTGTATTTTTCAGCTGTATTTTAAGGGTTTTTAACTGAACGAAAGCTGTTGATAAATAATTTATTATAGATATCTTTCATAATAATATTTACAAGCAATTGTAATAATTTTCTTAATATTTGGCAAAGACTGGGGCGGTTCCGATATTGTATAAGCTACTTAAAAATACATTATAAACAAGAAAAAAGTTTCTATAAAGGTTCCAAACCATAAATAGAGCTTAAACACAAAGAAAATCTCAATTTATTTATAAACTTACTCGAAAATGTGTAAAAATTATTCTGAATGAAATAAATCACTAAATTATATTACATTAATAATTTATATACGTATACTACAATTTAGCTACAAGTAACTGTTTGGTTAGTAAAAACAAAATAAAATTACGTTTACTAACGTACCCTAATCACATACATCCCTCAACATGTTGTTAGAAGACACTAGTTCAAATCTGCAATCTGTTACTGTACGTATGGAATATATATATATATATTACAACTAAAACCAACCTAATCAAATATTTTGTAGCTGTGTAGAAATGTACGGTATAGTACGACAATTCGTCTAACAATTGTAGGCCTACACATTACGGCGATGTCCAATGTAAACTTTAACCACTATTAATGATTTGCTGTATTTAAAACCTCGTTTTAATGGCTTAGAGTGTGTATTTTTAAGTAAGATTTATAACAAAATTCCCTTTACCATTTCTTAAAAATGACCATAATTTTGTATTGCCCAATACAAAGCAGTCTAATACAAACAGTAATAAACATAACTTCAAGAACATTTCAGTAAAATCAAAATCCTTAATAACAAATAAATTAATATGAAAAAAAATTAGTCACACTGTCCTTCAAATGCATTTCAATCATATAATTTTCTATTCACACCCAACTAAACACAAGTAACGCCTTAAATCTAACATAACCTCAAAACGTACTGAACACCTGTCCCGGACGAGTTTAGCGTTGGAACTGCAGATAAGAACAGCTGGACTCGGTTGTAAGCTTAAGCCTACTTGATTTAACAAAAAGCGTGGAAAGGACTGTTTGTTTACTTTATTTCTTTAAAGTGAACTTTGAAATTGTTGATGATTTAATTAAAACTTTGGCTTCTTTTTGTGGAGTGCAATGAATTTACCTTACCTTTACTTTATTTGGAATTAATTCTGAGGGATATTATACTAAGCATATTTTTTCCATTCTAGTATAAATAATATTTTATAAAATTTTAAATACGTAAATAAACATTATTTATACGAGGCTACGTCCCTTCTTGTCTATATGTTAAAAGAAAGGTTTTTTCCTGATATTTTCCGCAGGAAATTTTAGGGTAAATATTGGCAGAACTGAATTATTTATTATAATTATTGACTCTTTCTAGATTATATCATTTACACATGTGTATTGTACTAGTAGTATTAATCTTGGCAAAGCCCAGACTATAGATGGTGCCTTCTTGATCTCACCAGATTTTCAACCACGTAGGGCTTAAAAACGAATGTAGACCGCTGCATTGCCCTACAAACAAGTGCCACTGTTTCATATTTCTACTGTACGATGTCTCAAAGGCAGGAAGCTCAAAGACTAAGTCACGGAATGACCTTCGATTCCTCAAACAGATGGTTTTGTTTGAATATATAATAGCGAAGAAATTATAATATCACGATTTAAGGTACGTTTAGTCATAAATAAACGACCACTGTTTAAATACTAGTCACTGAAAGTATTTTTAGTTCAGCTAAATTTGGCTTACACAGCGAGTAAGTTGTGGATCTACAGAAGAATGGAAAATTGTGCATAAAGACGCGCTCCATAAACTTTTAACGGTAAGAGATAACAAACACGATACGGCTTGAAATAAATTGAAGGATAATGCACTAAAATTTGTTTAAAATGCTGAAATTTATCACATCGAGGAGAGAGAGAGTGTGTATTGTGTTTGTTATTAGGCTACGAACATTTCTTAAAAATATAAAAATTTTAAAACTATATAAAGCTCTTGGGTCTCAACATTCTCAAGATTCTGTAATACATTGAAGAACAACTAGCACATTTCACAAAGTGTTCTCGCCATCATATTAAAAGCTGAAAAGCAAAATGAAACAACGAGTTTTAGGAACTGAAACATGCTAATGGTCAAATATTATAAGCTGGTACTTGGGGCAGCGGGCCTCGGCGAGGGGAGGGTAGAGGTGTTCGCAGGTCATTTTCAAAGACATCGTCCGAGGAAAAGAGTGCGTGTATTGTGTTTGTTATTAGGCTACGAACATTTCTTAAAAATATAAAAATTTTAAAACTATATAAAGCTCTTCGGTCTCAACATTTTCAAGATTCTGTAATACATTGAAGAACAACTAGCACATTTCACAAAGTGTTCTCGCCATCATATTAAGTCTCAACATTTTCAAGATTCTGTAATACATTGAAGAACAACTAGCACATTTCACAAAGTGTTCTCGCCATCATATTAAGTCTCAACATTTTCAAGATTCTGTAATACATTGAAGAACAACTAGCACATTTCACAAAGTGTTCTCGGCATCATATTAAGTCTCAACATTTTCAAGATTCTGTAATACATTGAAGAACAACTAGCACATTTCACAAAGTGTTCTCGCCATCATATTAAGTCTCAACATTTTCAAGATTCTGTAATACATTGAAGAACAACTAGCACATTTCACAAAGTGTTCTCGCCATCATATTAAGTCTCAACATTTTCAAGATTCTGTAATACATTGAAGAACAACTAGCACATTTCACAAAGTGTTCTCGCCCTCATATTAAAAGCTGAAAAGCAAAATGAAACAACGAGTTTTAGGAACTGAAACATGCTAATGGTCAAATATTATAAGCTGGTACTTTGGGCAGCGGGCCTCGGCGAGGGGAGGGTAGAGGTGTTCGTAGGTCATTTTCAAAGACATCGTCCGAGGAAAAGATATGGAAAAAAAGAACTGTCGAAAAGGATCAATGATTTTTTTACTTCTTCTCTAATAATTTTAAATGTATAGTTTAAATAACAACAAATGTAAATAGGGCGTTCACGGAAGCGTGCTAATAGGATTGTCTAAGAGTTGGGACGGGCAGGGAGCGATTTATGTTCCTGTTGAGGGATGACGACAGTGTCTGATGTTTTATAAACGACGAATACACAACTTCTACCTAAGGGCCAGGTGACAGCTTATAAAGTTTGACCTATACTAATAAATTCCTCACGATAAGTTTATAAAATATCGATAACGAATTCCTCCAGTCATTTCTGTCTAAACACCTACATTAAAAAGAATCATAAGTAATTGTTTACGGGAAAAAACTGTGTGGAACCTCAGGAGGAAATTGATTGTGGCTCGGCGCGCTAGGAACAACAAAAGCGCCGCGGTTATTATTCGGTCGCTATGAAATCATGTGCTTCATCTATTCTATAAAAACGCGCCGCTTCGGTTAAGCTTTGGCCCAACTTCTTTCACGTTGTGTTAGAGAGTGCTTTGCTTGGTGGTGCGGAAATGTCTACTACCTGAGCTATGAAATCATATCTGGCCTTCGTCCCCACACCTTCACATCAACGCCTCTAAACACACGGGGCTGCGTAAACAGTTGATATGGCTGTTTAATGAAACTGATACTGTCTTTTTCACTTTAAATGTTTATAGATCAGGGGCGACCAAACTATGGCCCTAGGACCACATCCATCCCGAGCACGACCTAAGTAGTCTTTTAATAAGTCAATGTTCATATCTTCTTATACACTCTTCTTATATATACGAGTATATCTTGTTGAAATTTTCAATCTTTGATAAAATAATTTTTATTCATGTACTTAAGTTCAAATACATTTGTTTATTTCATTAGATGACACTTGATGTTAATACGTTTCCAAATATTAAATCGACAATTAAATTTAATTAATTCTATGTAGGAGAATAACTTTTCGCAAAAAGGGAAAGTTATGCAATAAAGTTATTTCGTCCCATTTGGCTAAAAATAAGTGATAACGAATGATTTCATAAAACAGCTGATTTTATGTTATAGGTAATGTTACTTTATTTATATTAATTGTAATGAAGCTAAAAAAATTCATTGTAGCTATGTGAAATATTTTACACGTCGTCATTTGTAACTTTTTAACTTGCAAATCTTATCATATTATTATAAGTCGTTCTAAAGACATGTAGAAAGAAGAATGAGTATTTAATGTTGTCAACGTCATACCGTATCTTCGAAATAGGTATTGTTCTGAAATTCACTGCAAGATATTTGTAATTTTAAAACAATCTAAGCGTTTTAATGCAACCTAAACCCTCATTCTGCATCTCACGCGATCTCCCCTATTTCTAAAGCCATCTTTTCCCTCAGCTCCCTTACCACTTGTATAATATTCTACCTAAACCCTCTTTCACCATCTCACTCAGTCTCTACTATTACTAAAGCCATCTTTTCCCTCAGCTTCCTTCCCACTTCTTTGCTATGCAACCTAAAACCTCTTTCATCATCTCACTCGATCTCCCCTTTTTCTAAAGACATCATTTCTCTCAGCTTCCTTCCCACTTCTTTGTTATACAACCTAAATCCTCTTTCGTCATCTCACTCGGTCTTCCCTATTTCTAAAGCCATCTTTTCCTTCAAAGTCCTTCCCACTTTATTGTTATGCAACCTAAACCCTCTTTCATCATCTCACTCAGTCTCTACTATTTCTAAAGCCATCTTTTCCCTCAGCTTCCTTTCAACTTCTTTGTTATGCAACCTAAACCCTCTTTCATCATCTCACTCAGTCTCCCCTATTTCTAAAGCTATCTTTTCCCTTAGCTTCTTTCCCACTTCTTTGTTATGTAATCTAAACCCCTTTCCTTCATCTCACATGATCTCCAATATTTCTAAGATCTCTTTCCCCTTGGCACCCCAAAGAAAACGACAATTTCCTTCCTTATTTCACACGATCTCCCCTATTTTTAAAGCCATCTATTCTCTCAGCTTCCTTACCACTTGTATAATATAGGCTACTACATAAACCCTTTTTCATCATTTCACGCGATCTCCCCTATTTCTAAAACCATCTTTTTCCTTAGCTTCCTTCCCACTTCTTTGTTATGCAGCCTAAACCTTCTTTCATCATCTCACTCTATCTCCCCTATTTCTAAAGCTCTCTTTCCCTTCATATCCTCTTTCACTTGTATATTTAGCGTATTTAAAGCATCTAAGACCTTTCTCTTTAAACGTAATCAAGTTACAAGGGTCGTAACGTCTCCCGATGTACAATTAGAGTGCGTTCCGTCTCCCGCAACACTAAAATCATCCGGCGAAGAGGAACGAGCAAAACGCCCGATAATTGGCCACAGATTGCTATGTATAGTGAAGATATATCCCGATAATGTCGATCCTTCGCCGTAGATACAATACAATATCGATTGTAGTAAATTGAGTATGAAATCTGGTGTAAGGAAATTGTTCACCGGATAATGGTGTCGCCGCCGGTGGCCAGTAGTCGGTGGCTCAATTAATTCCATAAACTAGCGCAGACTGCCGAGCATCGAGCGAGTTAGAACTGTTACAAAAAAAAAAACACTTTGTGTTGACCAGTACGAGTCGAATTGTTCGGATATACGCAAAGGTAGAGGAATTAAATAATCTGCATAGGAAATTCAATTCATTTTGTAAAATATATAGATTACGGACTAAATTTAGTGGTAGATATATAATATGAATTAACTAAAAATATTAGGGCGTATATAATATTGTGTGCAAAATATATTTTTACCAAGTGCTTGAATAAAATTTATTATTCTTTGTAATACGTAAAGCCGATATCTCCCAAAATTCTACCGTTATAATACTCTGCGAGGATCGATATGAATATGGTAAGTACTTCTGCCTTTCTTAGCAATGCAACCTCTGGAGATGACGCGTTTCGGATGTCCTCTGCCTCTCAGAAATTACCAGAGTAGCCTACACAGATTCGTCTACATTAACACCAAGATAATTTCACCCAAGTTAACCTCCAAATTTCATAATCTTGCTAATATTGTTCGTTTTTAGCCCTAAAAGATATTTCTATTTAATTTATAAAAACTAATCTATTCCCTAAGCTTTGTAAAATTCATTTCGTTAGATTTTTCCAAACAATTCGAATTTACGCAAATGATTTGCGGAATCTGCCGCACCATTACATTTTACTTCTTCAGTCCAGAACGTCCCCTTTCGGAGACTGGACCTGATGATCACAAGGGTGAGTTCAATTCTGATAACACACTTCCCAAATAGATTAGCAGATGTTATCTCGTGCCATTGTCTTGAATCTCTTTCAACTAAGCCCTCTTGATCCTGCTCTGCTCAAGAGTTATTGCCTGAAGGATTTAATGTTTATCATTTCTCATTACATCCCTAAGGAATTTCAATTTTCTAATATTTATAAAATTTTTAATTTCAAGGATTTTCCAATTCTATACAACGTTCCTACGCTAGCTTTTTTTGTAATACTGTATCGAAAAAGACCGTCCTGTCTTTAACTATACACTTGATAGGTTTGGCATGAGCCCTGGAGTCAGGGGTACTTTCTAAATAAACCCTCCTCGACTCGATGAGCCTACAACTATTTTACAAATAGGCCTATGTCACTTACTGCTTATCTTACTACGAGCATAATGTTTTTATAAGACATATTATAATTATTTTCATTGGTTATAATAAATAGGCTATATTATTTTCATCAGCTATTTAATACCTACTGAGAAATATAGAGAATTATCTCAAGTTCGTATGTATTATGTTTTAAAATTAACTGCCAATTCAGAATTATGTATTCACTTTTCTTACCTAAATAATTGATTTTATAGGATGTACTTCTACTTCGTACCGCGTTTCGATCAACTAATAATAAAATTATATTTCCACACTGACAACATATTTTGTCATTTGCAAACGGCATTATTTTACGTACTCATATTTCACAGAACTAGTGTTACACCTATAGCATAGAAGTAATCAATACAAAGTATTAGCTAGAGTATTATATGCACCCAATATGATATTAAATGTGTTACACCATACTCGGGTTTAGTCTTTTTTCAACTTATTTACTAATGCCGGCTCCAGGGCTCACGCTAGACCTATACAGAGTATAAAGTCGAATTTGTAGCTATTTCTAGTGACTTTGGTAGTGCTTTGATAAAACATATTTAGTAGCTGAAATAAAAAAGATAAAACCGATTTTTTACTACTTTTTATTTGCCCTTAAAGATATTTTTTAAGGCGTGTCTCCTGATTCCGAGTTTAACCCTAGCCTTGTCCTTCCAAAGGAGACGTTCGCATTCCGTTTATGTCAGTGTTTTGCCCTTTACTTTACTATATTAGTCGTATCTCCTGATTCCGAGCCCTTTACTATATTAGGCGTGTCTCCTGATTACGAAGCCTTACCCTGGCCTTGTCCTTCCAAAGGAGACGTTCGCATTCCGTTTATGTCAGAGTTTTGCCCTTTACTTTACTATATTAGTCGTATCTCCTGATTCCGAGCCCTTTACTATATTAGGCGTGTCTCCTGATTCCGAGCCTAACCCTAGCCTTGTCCTTACAAAGGAGACGTTCGCATTCCGTTTATGTCAGTGTTTTGCCCTTTACTTTACTATATTAGTCGTATCTCCTGATTCCGAGCCCTATACTATATTAGGCGTGTCTCCTGATTCCGAGCCTTACCCTGGCCTTGTCCTTCCAAAGGAGACGCTCCCATTCCGTTTACGTCAGTGTTTGGCCCTTTACTATATTAGACATGTCTCCTGATTCCGAGCCTTACCCTGGCCTTGTCCTTCCAAAGGAGACGCACGCATTCCGTTTACGACCAATCTCGGTGGCGATAAGTTTTTCATTGCGCCATCTTTTATGGAAATATTTCTTGTATTTAAATATCGTAGGCGATCTTTCATCGACCCAATCTACATTAACACTTCGCACGGTGCAATAGTCGACACACGGACGGTTTATTTCCATTTAATAAGCCACTCACTGGCCAAATAACGACAAGATTTTTAAAATAATTGCAGTTAATATGACGGAAACCGGTTGTGAAGAGAGCAGTGCATACGTATTGTTCATTATCGATTCCATAAGTGTACTTATCACTGACGTTGTGAGTGGACGACTGGTGACAGGTTCGTTTTGGCAACTACATTTCTTTGTTTTGTTAAATTTTAAATTTATAAAATGAAATTTCACTCAAAATACAACTAACTATATTAAAGAATGACTGATTATAAAAAATAGATTTTAATTTAAAATTAGAAGTTTATAGAAAGCAATGCATACGTATTGTTCATTATCGATTCCATAAGTGTACTTATCACTGACGGTTGCGAATGGACGACGGGTTCATTTTGGCAACCATATTTTTTTGTGGAATTTAAATTTTACATTTGATATAAAGCAATTTCACTCAAAATACAAACAAAATCTGTGTTAAAGAATGTTTAATAATAAAAAATAGATTTTAATTTAAAATGAGAAGATTCTAGATAAAACGCAAACATTTCTATAGGCGAAGTGCGACGAAAATAGATACAGAGCGAAGATATTTATTATTGAAAGTACACGAAGAAATTTAACATGAATATTAGGGTAGAAGGGTTAAAGGAGTAAAAAAAGACTTCGAATGCCTGGGGTACAAGTCCAAACATCTACTCGACCGAAATGTTAAACGTCAAGTAGCTGAGGGCAATAACATCTTCCACAGAAACAGAATTTTGTTCTTTGGATTATAAGAGCGTGAAATGAAGAAAATCACCCCGGAAGGTTTACATGGACATTGGAATTCAGCTTAAACCTGGGGATGAGAAATTTGCTTAGCTTGATCAGACATTTCACTAATATCTGATAAAAAGGTTTTGCTGAAGATTGGGTATAAAATTTAGTTATTAATTAAGCCTAGAAATGACCTTGTCTAAGGGATTTTGCTGAAAACTGGGTATATACTTCAGTTATTAATTAAACCTAGAAATAACCCTGTCTAATGGATTTTGCTGAAGACTGGGTATAGATGTCAGCTATGAATTAAACCTAGAAATGATAATGTCTTTGGGATTTTGCTGAAGACTGGACATGAGGAGTTTTATAGCACCATGAACAAAAGGAATTATTTTGTAGTATGTCCACAAGGAGTTGTTTTCAATCCGGATGTATAGAGTTCTGATATGAGAAGCTAAATTGAAAACTGGCCAGAAAAATATATGAAGAAGAACCTTTGTGGAAGAGAAAAAGATTTGAGTATAACAAATTAACGGGTCAAAGAAGAAATAAGTGAGGGAGGCTGTAGTGAAAAGAAGATGAAAAATAGGAGCTTTTTAGGCGAACTGGAGGAATCAAACAGACAACGTGCAAGACAGAAAAGATAACACATTATAGATGGCATCTTGTAAAATAGGTACATTTTCTACCGTACACGAATGATAAGAAAAGGAGAACTTCGCGTGAAAATTACTCTTTTTGGGGAGGGGGGAAATGTAGATCAAATAAAACACTATTATTTGATATAATTTTCAACTGAGACAATTCCAAGATATTTCGCGTCTTTTTGTACGTCAAAACACATTACAATTGAAGTAAATCCTATTAAATATTAATTCTTCGCAAATGTCTTAAGAAAAAGAGCACATAAACCCGGTGTGGGTGATGTACAAATGAAAGACCAGCTATAAGCCTAGATATTATTAACTAAAATACTTGGCATATCAGTTTTGTGTTCACTTAAGAATGATATCATGAGCTGGTCTTGTGTCATGGTCTCTCTATATGAGGGCCATGGACTCCATGATACAAACAACTCCAGTGATAGGAAACGAAGGAATGATAACTAGTTTTAGACAGGATTAAAGAGGCGGGCCACCGGGAATGATCAGGGTTCGCTCCCAGCCCGTACTGTCCAACCGAATAGCTTGGTAATATAATAAAATAGCTTCGTAAAGTGATTATGAACGTAGCTAACCGATTAAGCTTTCCATCTCTGCCACACGCAATTCACCGACCGCAGCGACCTCCATGGTAGACTTTACAATTCATCTGTTTTCCGACATTTCCCTACCCGGAATTTTATTCCGTCTTTGTTATTATTTCTGTTGTTTAGCGGATGTAGTGTTGCGGAATCGATTTGTTCCAGCCGGTCGGACTCTCCGTGCATGACTACAACAGGTGATACTAAACAAACCCCCTCCCCCTCATCTTATGAATGACTACAAGTTTTACTATACTATACACTTCATTGATGCCGGCGAGCCTGGGAAAGTCTGTAGCTGGCAAAAAAAGGTTTCTCATTTCGGTTAATGACCGACGGACCAGATGATTACGAGATTTGGCGGTGTCCCATTTTAATAACAAACCGACTCTACAGTCTGTGCTGCACATTTTTTCTTTTTGCATTTTGAATGATAACAAATGCCAAGCAGCGCTACTACTACGAAATTTCTCGAACTCCTCGCCTTCTACTATGAAATTTCTCCATAATTTATAAAAATATTTTTATTTTAAAATAAGAGACCCTTGTTTTCTTCATCTGTTCCGAAAATCACTTAGGGCCTAAACATAATCCAAATTGTTTGCACTAGAACAAACGAATGCGAATATGAAAAATTGTTAACGCGTTTCACCATTTCTTTTGGGTTTTCTTCAAAGGCGTCATTATTTGGACCATTATCGACTATAAAATATTTGGAAAGTATTTTTAATGAACAGAATTTAGATAAGAGCATTCATCTTTCTCTCTAAGATACAGAGAAGGACTGGGTGTACGATAGAAAGAAGAGTTGACCTACCCTCTATTAGAGTCATAAGGATGTGAGTAGAACACCCAATAAAGGAGTCATCTTTAGTTGGAAGACAGAAAGGAATAAAGGCTCCCTTTAGGAAGTGACATAAGGCTTCCTGAGAAGGAACTAACGGGGGATCATGACTTGCGTGGAAAGGGCTGCTTCCCTTGAAGCTTCACTTTTAATAGGGATAAATGTTAACTAAGTTTATTTAATGCAAAAACTTGGGCGAAAACTTGGGGTGAAAAGAAGTAAAGAACAGAAAGTATACCAAAATATAAATAAGTACCACTAACGTTATATCAGGCTTGACGCAATTAGGAGGTTTGAGCCACTATAGTTGGGTAGACAATATTACAGAAAATTTATTAAGTAGAATTGCAAGTCATTTAAAGCATATTTTTGCTAACTTTCTAAAATTATGTTTATTTTTAAAATTAACAAATAATTAGACCATACTCAATTCATTCTTTGTTTTTAAAATTTACTTACGCTTGTTTTTACAATGGATAAAACAACCATAAAAATTCTAAACTTTCGGAATTAATAATTTTAAAAATACAGTAATAAACTATATTAAGCTAACAAGTAGTCAAATACAACCAAAATATTTTAAAGTCAATTCTTTCTTAGCTCAACAAAGAAAAGTTTAATTTTAGTTACTTTTTATTAAATAATTACAATTAGGTCTAATATAGAAAAGTAACATAACCTATAACATAAAACCAGCTGTTTCATAAAATAATATATTATCTCTTATTTTAAGCCAAATTGGACGAAATAACTATATTGTATACCTTGCTCCTTTTGTGAAGAGTTTTTCTCCCGTATAAAACTATTATTGATTCAATAAATTTAATTAATGAATTAATAGTTTTAAAAACTGTATTAACGTCAATTGTCATCCATTACAGGTTTTAGAAATGTGTTTGGACTTTAGTGAATCAATAAAAAGTATTTTATTACCAATAGAAAATTTGAATAAGATATGTATAAAGAGAGTTTGAATTAATAAAAGGAATTGAAAAAAATAGAAAACCATTTGCTGACTTGTTTTATTACAAATGGTGGGTGTTTTTTCGCGGTAACAAATTGAAAACGAATTAGCCGAAGCCAATCCGAAGAGCACTGCCAAGCCAAGTGAAACAAAAGTTTACCAAACACACTCTAGAAATAGTTTTGCACTTTTATGAGATGTATACTAAAAATGAATTGATCTGGTGTCGACAGGCAGTTTACAAATAATTAGATATTTAGTTTTACTGGTGCTTCCAGTTAATGGATTGCTTGCCCTTCCATCAACGCCGGTTTTATGCGAGCTTCCGCGTAAACATCCATCCGCTCACAAATTATAATCAACCGAAATAGCGTCTACTCATTATAATATGAGGCGTCAATTTGTGATTTGTTTACGTTGGCCGGCCGATGTTATAAACCGTTCGGGCCGGCATTTGTATGTGTTGAAACGTCAAAAAAAGCAAAGGCGATGTTTTATACAGGCCTTAGCGGTGTTTACACGCGCCTCGACGCTTTGATCTGCATCGGAGCCCGTCTGCTGTATCAGGTAGCTAATAAACAGCCATCTGAATAACCTTCGTCTTTTATTGAATGACGCTTATCGCCTACATTGTATATATGTTGATAAATATTGGTTTATAGCTGTGCATTACAGGTTCAGCCACGCTCCTTGGAAATATCTCTTTAAACGCTTAGTTATAATTTATCGAAAAATGAAAGGTTGTTATCTAACATTTCTGTGAGGATCTTTATGAGCATCTTGTTCACAATATGATTCACTGCAACCATGCGATGCTCCAGACGCTACTGTTTCGCCCGCTTTTCTATAACTACTTGGGATAAGAAGATCCTCCCATACGTCCAGTTCCCATACCTTCTCATCTCCTGTTACAGTTTCGTCCGCTTTTCCATAACTACTTGGGATAAGAAGATCCTCCCATACGTCCAGTTGCCATACCTTCTCATCTCCTGTTACAAATTCGCCCGCTTTTCTATAGCTACTTGGGATAAGAAGAACCTTCCAAACAGTCAGGTGTCAATACCTTCTCATCTCCTATTACAGTTTCGCCCGCTTTTCCAAAACTACTCAGGATAAGAAGATCCTCCCATACGTCCAGTTCCCATACCTTCTCATCTCCTGTTACAGTTTCGCCCGCTTTTTCATAACTACTTGGGATAAGAAGATCCTCCCATACGTCCAGTTACCATACCTTCTCGTCTCCTGTTACAGTTTCACCCACTATTCTCTAACTATTTGGGGTAAGAAGATCCTCCCATAGATCCAGTTGCCACACCTTCTCCTGTTACAAATTCGCCCGCTTTTCTACTACTACTTGGGGTAAGAAGAACCTTCCAAACAGTCAGGTGTCAATACCTTCTCATCTCCTATTACAGTTTCGCCCGCTTTTCCAAAACTACTCAGGATAAGAAGAGCCTCCCAAACGTCCAGGTTTCCGTACATTCTCCTGTTCTAGTTTCAACCGCTTTCCCAAAACTATTTGCGATAAGAAGAACCCCCCATAAGGTCAGGTGTTCATACCTAGTCATCTCCTGTTACAGTTTCCCCACACGCTTCATCTCCTGAACCACATGCGACTCTTCTTATTCTGTCAACCATTGAACTAGTACACTCCGGATCTGAGGAAAGATTGGACGCAACTTGGGCGAACACTGAAGGGCGGATCCCTTCCACGCGCCACGCATCCTTTTAACCACGGGAGTAAACAGAAGATGCTTAGAGATTTCAAAGAAGGCATTACGAATAGGCAACCTTTATATGATCCCAAATTCATAAACTTTATACATTTATAATAACTGGTTCAGAAAATAGTGAGACTAAAAAGAGATTAATTATGTTTGGGCCTATTTTATTTAAAATATAATTCACCGTCAACAATACCAGAACTCAAATTAAATATAAATTCAGAATTTTTAATGCATTGCTTTATATTTAACAAAAAAAACTTAACACAGTCTTTAGGCTTAGCCTTAGCTATCATGTATGATTTTAATGAAGTAAACATTTTCCACCGAAAATCATGTTACACTTTCTAAAGTGTAGAAATATAAAATCCGTAAAAATACAGAATATTTTATTACTAATAAATAATAAAACAGAAAGGATAAAACCACACACCATAGTGACGGTTTAATTGTGACTAATCAATAGTAATTGCATATGTGATACAGCAGACTATCCCCATCCCTTATAAATTATTCCGGGTAAAACCTAAGCATGTAATTTCAGTGCCAGTATTTTCCACATCAGCTTATGATAATGTCATTAACTGACGCCTTATGTGTGAACTCATGCATGCGCTAGGGGATTGTATGAACCTGCGCAACGGGGGTGGGGGTCACGTCAAAGTTATTAGTCAGGAAAGCAGAGTACACAGGGCGCAATTAATAGTGAGGGGACTGCATTGAATGAAACGCATTCACTCGATACTTAATGTTTCTTTTAAATCTTTTGCTAATAGTTTACTTTTAAGATTTGTAAGGGTTTAATTCATTTCTATATGCTACCTTTGCAAGTAAATGCCTAAGTTAATTCATATATTTAAAGCTATAATGACGAGGGAAATGATGTACATTTTGGGTTCTAGAATGCTTGCTGTCTCTTTGTAATTAAATGACAGACGGACAAATATCAAAGCATTTATCCGTTGAAAACCTCTTTACACAATTATGCTCAACTCTTAGCTCCAGTTCATTCAGAACAATGTATTGGACGAAAAAAACCTCAGTTACTGTTTTTAGTAGCAACAAAGTTTATAGATTTATACACATTCCCATCAATTTATAAGAAATTATAATTTCTAGTTCTAGAAATGCTATTAGGAAAGCATAATTGTAGCAACTACTGGTTAGTACCCTACTCTCCTGGGGTACCAGTAGTGTTAGCTACTGGGAAAGCATAGTAGTAGCAACTACTTGCTAGTACCCTACTCTCCTGGGGTACCAGTAGTGTTAGCTACTGGGAAAGCATAGTAGTAGCAACTATTTGTTAGTACCCTACTCTCCTGGGGTACCAGTAGTGTCAGCTACTGGGAAAGCATAGTAGTAGCAACTATTTGTTAGTACCCCACTCTCCTGGGGTACCAGTAGTGTTAGCTACTGGGAAAGCATAGTAGTAGCAACTACTTGCTAGTACCCCACTTTCCTGGGATAACAGTAGTGTTAGCTACTGGGAAAGCATAGTAGTAGCAACTATTTGTTAGTACCCTACTCTCCTGGGGTACCAGTAGTGTCAGCTACTGGGAAAGCATAGTAGTAGCAACTATTTGTTAGTACCCCACTCTCCTGGGGTACCAGTAGTGTTAGCTACTGGGAAAGCATAGTAGTAGCAACTACTTGCTAGTACCCCACTTTCCTGGGATAACAGTAGTGTTAGCTACTGGGAAAGCATAGTAGTAGCAACTATTTGTTAGTACCCTACTTTCCTGGGGTACCAGTAGTGTTAGCTACTGGGAAAGCATACTAGTAGCAACTACTTGCTAGTACCCTACTTTCCTGGGATACCAGTAGTGTTAGCTACTGGGAAAGCATAGTAGTAGCAACTATTTGTTAGTACCCTACTTTCCTGGGATAACAGTAGTGTTAGCTACTGGGAAAGCATAGTAGTAGCAACTATTTGTTAGTACCCCACTCTCCTGGGGTACCAGTAGTGTTAGCTATTGGGAAAGCATAGTAGTAGCAACTATTTGTTAGTACCCTACTTTCCTGGGATAACAGTAGTGTTAGCTACTGGGAAAGCATAGTAGTAGCAACTATTTGTTAGTACCCTACTCTCCTGGGGTATCAGTAGTGTTAGCTACTGGGAAAGCATAGTAGTAGCAACTACTTGCTAGTACCCTACTTTCCTGGGATAACAGTAGTGTCAGCTACTGGGAAAGCATACTAGTAGCAACTATTTGTTAGTACCCCACTCTCCTGGGGTACCAGTAGTGTTAGCTACTGGGAAAGCATAGTAGTAGCAACTACTTGCTAGTACCCTACTTTCCTGGGATAACAGTAGTGTTAGCTACTGGGAAAGCATAGTAGTAGCAACTATTTGTTAGTACCCTACTTTCCTGGGATAACAGTAGTGTCAGCTACTGGGAAAGCATACTAGTAGCAACTATTTGTTAGTACCCCACTCTCCTGGGGTACCAGTAGTGTTAGCTATTGGGAAAGCATAGTAGTAGCAACTATTTGTTAGTACCCTACTTTCCTGGGATAACAGTAGTGTTAGCTACTGGGAAAGCATAGTAGTAGCAACTATTTGTTAGTACCCTACTCTCCTGGGGTATCAGTAGTGTTAGCTACTGGGAAAGCATAGTAGTAGCAACTACTTGCTAGTACCCTACTTTCCTGGGATAACAGTAGTGTCAGCTACTGGGAAAGCATACTAGTAGCAACTACTTGCTTAGTACCCTACTCTCCTGGGATAACAGTAGTGTCAGCTACTGGGAAAGCATACTAGTAGCAACTACTTGCTAGTACCCTACTTTCCTGGGATACCAGTAGTGTTAGCTACTGGGAAAGCATAGTAGTAGCAACTATTTGTTAGTACCCTACTTTCCTGGGATAACAGTAGTGTCAGCTACTGGGAAAGCATACTAGTAGCAACTATTTGTTAGTACCCCACTCTCCTGGGGTACCAGTAGTGTTAGCTATTGGGAAAGCATAGTAGTAGCAACTATTTGTTAGTACCCTACTTTCCTGGGATAACAGTAGTGTTAGCTACTGGGAAAGCATAGTAGTAGCAACTATTTGTTAGTACCCTACTCTCCTGGGGTATCAGTAGTGTTAGCTACTGGGAAAGCATAGTAGTAGCAACTACTTGCTAGTACCCTACTTTCCTGGGATAACAGTAGTGTCAGCTACTGGGAAAGCATACTAGTAGCAACTACTTGCTTAGTACCCTACTCTCCTGGGATAACAGTAGTGTCAGCTACTGGGAAAGCATACTAGTAGCAACTACTTGCTAGTACCCTACCTGTGTGTTCATATTTTTTCCTCAATACTTTTATTGTTGTTATTACATAGTACTTACTGTATGAACTATTTATCATTCAAGACTCTTTCTATGTACGTACTTGCGTCACACAACAGTCTTACAATAATATTCATTGTGTAACTTAACCTTATTAATTTTTGTTTGTGTAAGCTGTATAACTGTTTTTAGTAAATAAAGCCGTATCTCATTTTTATTTTTGTATTTGTAAAGTTTGACCTAATTAAGGAAGTAATTTCCATAAACAACATGACAACGTTTATATTACCTGAAACTGAGTTAAAAGCGAGTTTAGAGCATGTAATTTCAAAAACTTGCCCAACATATCCCTTCAGTTTAGATCAGGGCTCTTAACTAGGATTTCTTAGAGAGCCAGTTTGTATCTAGATTCCTCAGGGCCACGAGGACGAGTGGCATTAAATAAGTTACAAACAGTATGATTACAACACAAGTTTATTACATCACTAACATAAATAACTGTTTTCCATTTAAAAAAGTAGGAAAATGTATTTGACTCAACTCCAGGAATAACTGAATTTGTTTATTCTTTGAAGCACATAGGCGAAATCTTTAACAATTCTCTAACATGGCATCTATGTTACTAGGTTGGAAAGAAACTGAAAGTCTCAACATTTTAACAGTCTGAGGGCCCCAAAAAGAGGTTTTAAAGGGCCGAATGCGTTTAGATCCACCACTGCATGTAGTTCATCCCTTACTACTTAAGCTACGTCCTAAATCATAGCATTTAAACTGGTGGCATAAAACGGAGTTGTTACATAAAACTATTTCGTTCATTTCACTCCAATATTGTTTACTTGTCACCTTCAGGTTGCCCTTGTACAGTACATAGAGACAGACTACCTGTTTAGTTCCAATAATTAACATACATTAGCATTTATTTATATTCCTAGTTATTTTATTAGCAATTACGTGGAGCCTATTAAACTTTATAACGCACGAAAATATTCCTACAATTCAAATTTTAATAGGTTTTATAGCCAGCCTTCGCCTAGTAGCAAACGACGCAGGTAGAATTGAAAATAAAATTGTAGTAAAATATCCTTATGGGATTTTTTATAAGTTTAGAAAGCCGTCCATTATCCGAAAACGCTGGCAGGACAGGTTATCTGATCAATATTTTATAATTTTTCTTTTATAACTTCGTGAAAAGATTAGCAATTATTAAAACCAGTTTGTTGTTTTTGTAGATGAACGAAGGAAAAGAAAAACTGGTATCATTGTCATCATAACGGGGCGGGTTTTTAACGGATTATTCTTGCGGAGTTTTACATTACTACACAAAGACTTTAACTCTTCACTACTCTTGAAGTCTTTTCAAAGATAATGGACAAAATAAAGTATTTAAAAAACAAGTACTTACAACTTTAAGCGCTGGTCCTCTTGTAAACTCATATTGTTAAACGTATATCTTCTCTGAGTTTATAATTCACTTATCTTCATTTCACTCAGCATTATTGCATTCCTACAAAAAAAAAATATAATAAAAGCAATGACGTTTTACATGTCTTTTTTTTAGTCCACACTCTCGCTATATGACTATAGGTCTAATCTTGTTCAAATTTTCAATCGTTATTAATATAATTTTTATTCATCCACTCAAATTCAAATACATTTTTTTTAACTTGTAGTGGATGACAATTGATGTTAATAAAGTTTTTCAAATAATAATTCATTAATTAAATTTAAGGCAATAATTTTAGTTTTATATGGGAGGAAAACCTTTCACAAAAGGGACAAAGTATGCAATACAGTTATTTTACCCCATTTGGTTTAAAATAAGTGATAACATAATTTCATAAAACAGCCGATTTTATGTCATAGGTTATGTGGTGGAACAGCTTGCTTAACGCATAGGTTATGTTACTTTATTTATATTATAGTATTTATTTAATAAAAAGTAACTAAAATAAATTTTCCTTTGTTAATCTAAGTAGGAAATGACTCTAAAAAGTTTTTGTTTGTACTACATGTTTCCATTGTTGAATTTCGTAAATATAAAGTCGTCAGCATCTTATGCCAGACTATAAATGACTTTTAAGGATTCTGAATACAGGATAAAAACCCCCAAGTAGAGTAAGTATAGAGGATCAAGAAATCGTGTGCAGGATTGCTTACCTGAAATATACCCAATCTCTATCGGGGCTATTAAGAGTGTCTACAACTTTTCTCCTCTTGTGCAATGAAGGATAAATATCGGCGGACGGTATAAGGTAGAACAACCGAGTGGTCCTACTAGTATTCACACTCTCTGATATATATCTCGTAAAAATTTGCATTCGTTATTAAAATACGTTTTTATTCATCTAATCAAGATATTTTTTTACAAACTATAGTGGATGACAATTGATCTTAATACAGGTTTTTCAAATATTTATTCAATAAATATATTATAAAAATTTGGGGGGGTCTAGGTCAGATTCGAACTGAATATCATGTTCGAAGTCTAGCACTGTTTGGCACTGAGTCAACTTTCCATAACTAGAAATGAGCTTCCAAAGATCTATATGAAAAACCTCCAATTTATTACCTTAAATTGTTGCCATGGTTACTACACAATATCATAAATAATGCTCTAGGATTATTAATAAATGAAATAATGAAATAAACAAACAAACTTGATTAACGTTATCGAACCTTGCTTCACAAACGGACAATGCGTAAGGAAAGCGAAAAAAAAACTTCGACACAATGCAAGAGACGAAAGATAGACAGCGTATACATATTAACAAATAGAAATAATAGTCCTTCACCATACATAAAATGGAAAATGGAAAACTGCAAGAATATGCGTTTTCTATTTAGCCACATAATATTGTTATTTTGGCATATGTAAATACATATTTATATTATTTGCCTTAAAAAAAATGACTTATTTAATAGGTTTTTTTCATTCTATCCGGAACACTGGAAGTACTCCCGTCCCTCTCTTTTTGAGGAATGGACTTATTTCAGACCCACAGATCCTCCCGTTGGTAATTCTTCTAAATTGTCCTTGTACATGTTGAATTATACACTGTTGCACAAATAACTTCACTCACAACAATGTAACCTTAAACCTCTGAAATTAGGATAAATGATACATTTATTTATTTTAAAACTTGAGTTTTTTAAAACTTTTTGATACGCTAGTTAATTATTTCGCCTAGCTTAGAACGTATCCTTCCTTCATATTACTACTGATAAGGTTAGACCAAAGTAAAGATATGATCATTGAACGTTAAACTTCATCTTTGCTATAAATAAAGACAGTATCTAAACAGTGCCGAAATGTAGGACCTAACATTTTCCAGAATTATATTCCCCCATTTATCCAGAATTCTTGAAGGTAAAAGGGTCGTGTGGTCAGAGGGATGGGCCCCTTTAGATGTGGTCCTCTCTATTCAGCCCGTTTAGCTCTGAATGCACGAGCAATCTCCCTTTTTGCTTTCACTTGCGTTGAGTTTGCAATTATAAATATTTCTGAAAATTTCACTTCGCAAGGGATTCACGCTAGGTTGGGCGCGTGTTTGAAACGTAAAAAGGAAACGATGTGCCCTCGGTATTCTCTGTCAAAAGGGAAATGAAACATTTTCCAATTAAAATAGGCTACTGATAACACTTCAGAGAAAACGAGGTTTCATTTTGAGGATCCTTATTTTTATAATTTAAAATAAGTCACATTTGTAGTTCAAAAATTTGTTTATTCTTTGGATAAAATAGTATCCTAGTTCCAACTTCAGAAAATAGGCTAATATAAAATCTATGTTCGTATGTGAAGCCGGGTCTAACATATTTTTCATATAAATACTACCAGTTTGTGGCATTTATTTAACATTTATTTTAATTTGGTAATTTATTTTAATTTTTGCAACAATCTGCGGCATCAATATATAACTTATTATTTACCAAATTAAATAAAATTAACACAGAAAATTAGTTATAATTTTACACTATAACCTGGTAGCAATTGTAGAAAAAATGTAATAATTTGGCGCCCAACGTGGGGCAATCAATATAATATAAATTTATTACATTTATATTTAAGTAATATAAAAAAAATTTAGAGAATCAATTCCTACTTAGGTCATCAAATAAAAATGTCATCTTAGCTTTTATTAAATAATTACACTTGTAGTAGATGACACTTTATGTTAATACAGTTTTTTCAAATATTAATGCATTATTGTCAAATAAAATTGTTGTTGTCTTTAGGTTAGACTCAACTACTGGATTTCAAAAATGTAGTTAAACAATTCGAATCCAATCTAAAAACATCGACATTTTTAACATTTAATTAATGTATTTATATTTGAAAAAACTGTAACATTTTAAGAAAATGTATATGAAATTGAAACAACTTAGCGATTGAAAATTATAAGAAGATAGGAAAAGTGTGAACTAATAAAAGGAGTTGAAAATAATAATATTAAAAATGCATTCATTATACTTTGGAGTATTAATTCATTTTGTGTTTTCGTTTAAATGTTTACAGTATTTTTAAATAATAAAATAGGTTTTGAACGTTGCTCAGTTCTGTAAAACACGACCTGGGTGTTTGAAAACTGCGTGATGTAGGTGTTAAAAACCATCGAAAGTTTTTACTCAGTCTTGTAACACCGTTTCTTTGTCTCGCGTAAATAACTGTATTGCAGAGCATTTAAAATTAATACAAGTTAACGGTTATGTAAATTCCCGGAGAGATTTACCTTATGGAACCGCTGCCGGTAGGCTACAGCGTGTGACACTTTACATAAAATAAAGTGATAAAGCAGTTTAAATACTCAACCTACACCTGGGCTTGCGGACTCAACAGTTGAATTCATTAGAAAGTCTCGGGCAAACGGGTTTACGTTACGGATCAGGCCGTATTTACGTTTTTACGTAATATTGACAACTGAACCCCAGATTTATTGCCAATTGCTTTAGAAACCATCTATTGATCGTTTAATGAAGTCAAATTTTGCCTTTCTAACGGTATGGATAAGGTGAAAGCAATTTAAATAAATTGTTTTTCTTGGACTTTGTTCTTAACAAACTCTAGGAATCGATTTAAATTTTAAATATCGAAATATATTACTTTTACTGTCACTCCACTGCTTTATTTTCCCTTCACTAGCGTCACCGTATGAGTGAAGAAAAACTGTCTATATTGATGGCATTGTTATAAATTATATTGAAATTATATTCTAGTTCTTTTAACGAACAAGACCTATGTAGCAAATACGGAACAAATAATTACGCTATTTTATCCTAACAAAAATGATTCAAATTCTTTATGTAAACATTTGTTCATAGCCGTTACTTGTTTTTGTCCAAAAACCGGGCTCATGCCACGTATACGATTCTCCGGTCATCTGATGTACACAATTAATCAAACATATGTTTTCAAGCAACAGCTGTTTCCCTTATCATTTACATTTTGAGGTTATATTTACATAAATTTCAAATACAGTTCCACGTTCTTCTAAATTAAAACCACTCTTATGCATTCATGTTTTATATACCTCCCTTAATTTACAAATAAAAAGTAAAATTATTTGGGTGCATTGTTTGTCCCCTATATAAATCAACCACTTTAAAAAAAATATTCCTCAAATCGTTGTTAACCTCACCGGTATCCTAGACTATTTGGACATATTCTGTGGTTGTCTCTAGAGGTTAATTTTTATTTTATTGGAACTCGCCACATCCTGTCACCATTCTAAACATTGGTGACAACTTCAATAGAATTTTAGCATTCTATTGAGACACTAAATAGCATGTTAAAATGGTCACCAATTAACAAAGCATAGTGGATCTTTTTGAAAAATATTCCAAAATGTTTTTACCCCACGGTAAAACTGCTGTTATAGAAGATTTAAAATTATAAAGGCATTTGTCGCTTCACGGCATTTCCCTTTCCGAAAAGTGCATAACTCATGAGAATAAGAACCAATTGCTGAACCTGAGCGGGGAATGAGAATATGGTAGCCTGTTGTCATGAAAACCGCCGTCGACCTCTTTGACCCTGTCTGACAAAATTAGGATTATATTTTAAATTCTAGACGTAACAAGGCGTTTGTATTGATTTTGCTATGTAGACCTGACCTCAATAACCAGGCTTTGTTTTTCCATTTGTGTTGACGTGATTCAGAAACATGCCTATTGTGAAGTCGCACTGAGGATGCAAGTAGACGTAGGCAGTAGTACTCTTACCCCTTATGTCAAAGTATCGCCTGATTGTGGGTTCGGTTTCAGAATCTTTTATGCTAGTACTAAACTTGGAATCCCACTGAGGATGCAAGTAGACGTAAGCGGTAGTACTCTCACCCCTTATGTCAAAGTATCGCCTGATTGTGGGTTCGGTTTCAGAATCTTTTATGCTAGTACTAAACTTGGAATCCCACTGAGGATGCAAGTAGACGTAAACGGTAGTACTCTTACCTCTTATGTCAAAGTATCGCCTGATTGTGGGTTCGGTATCAGAATCTTTTATGCTAGTACTAAACTTGGAATCCCACTGAGGATGCAAGTAGACGTAAGCGATAGTACTCTTACCTCTTATGTCAAAGTATCGCCTGATTGTGGGTTCGGTTTCACAATCTTTTATGCTAGTACTAAACTTGGAATCCCACTGAGGATGCAAGTAGACGTAAACGGTGGTACTTTTACCTCTTATGTCAAAGTAGCGCCTGATTGTGGGTTCGGTATCAGAATCTTTTATGCTAGTACTAAACTTGGAATCCCACTGAGGATGCAAGTAGACGTAAACGGTAGTACTCTTACCTCTTATGTCAAAGTAGCGCCTGATTGTGGGTTCGGTTTCAGAATCTTTTATGCTAGTACTAAACTTGGAATCCCACTGAGGATGCAAGTAGACGTAAGCGGTAGTACTCTTACCTCTTATGTCAAAGTAGCGCCTGATTGTGGGTTCGGTTTCAGAATCTTTTATGCTAGTACTAAACTTGGAATCCCACTGAGGATGCAAGTAGGCGTAAGCGGTAGTACTCTTACCTCTTATGTCAAAGTAGCGCCTGATTGTGGGTTCGGTTTCAGAATCTTTTATGCTAGTACTAAACTTGGAATCCCACTGAGGATGCAAGTAGACGTAAACGGTAGTACTTTTACCTCTTATTTCAAAGTAGCGCCTGATTGTGGGTTCGGTTTCAGAATCTTTTATGCTAGTACTAAACTTGGAATCCCACTGAGGATGCAAGTAGACGTAAACGGTAGTACTCTTACCTCTTATGTCAAAGTAGCGCCTGATTGTGGGTTCGGTTTCAGAATCTTTTATGCTAGTACTAAACTTGGAATCCCACTGAGGATGCAAGTAGACGTAAGCGGTAATACTCTTACCTCTTATGTCAAAGTAGCGCCTGATTGTGGGTTCGGTTTCAGAATCTTTTATGCTAGTACTAAACTTGGAATCCCACTGAGGATGCAAGTAGACGTAAGCGGTAATACTCTTACCTCTTATGTCAAAGTAGCGCCTGATTGTGGGTTCGGTTTCAGAATCTTTTATGCTAGTACTAAACTTGGAATCCCACTGAGGATGCAAGTAGACGTAAACGGTAGTACTCTTACCTCTTATGTCAAAGTAGCGCCTGATTGTGGGTTCGGTTTCAGAATCTTTTATGCTAGTACTAAACTTGGAATCCCACTGAGGATGCAAGTAGACGTAAACGGTAGTACTCTTACCTCTTATGTCAAAGTAGCGCCTGATTGTGGGTTCGGTTTCAGAATCTTTTATGCTAGTACTAAACTTGGAATCCCACTGAGGATGCAAGTAGACGTAAACGGTAGTACTCTTACCTCTTATGTCAAAGTAGCGCCTGATTGTGGGTTCGGTTTCAGAATCTTTTATGCTAGTACTAAACTTGGAATCCCACTGAGGATGCAAGTAGACGTAAACGGTAGTACTCTTACCTCTTATGTCAAAGTAGCGCCTGATTGTGGGTTCGGTTTCAGAATCTTTTATGCTAGTACTAAACTTGGAATCCCACTGAGGATGCAAGTAGACGTAAACGGTAGTACTCTTACCTCTTATGTCAAAGTAGCGCCTGATTGTGGGTTCGGTTTCAGAATCTTTTATGCTAGTACTAAACTTGGAATCCCACTGAGGATGCAAGTAGACGTAAGCGGTAATACTCTTACCTCTTATGTCAAAGTAGCGCCTGATTGTGGGTTCGGTTTCAGAATCTTTTATGCTAGTACTAAACTTGGAATCCCACTGAGGATGCAAGTAGACGTAAGCGGTAATACTCTTACCTCTTATGTCAAAGTAGCGCCTGATTGTGGGTTCGGTTTCAGAATCTTTTATGCTAGTACTAAACTTGGAATCCCACTGAGGATGCAAGTAGACGTAAGCGGTAATACTCTTACCTCTTATGTCAAAGTAGCGCCTGATTGTGGGTTCGATTTCAGAATCTTTTATGCTAGTACTAAACTTGGAATCCCACTGAGGATGCAAGTAGACGTAAACGGTAGTACTCTTACCTCTTATGTCAAAGTAGCGCCTGATTGTGGGTTCGGTTTCAGAATCTTTTATGCTAGTACTAAACTTGGAATCCCACTGAGGATGCAAGTAGACGTAAACGGTAGTACTCTTACCTCTTATGTCAAAGTAGCGCCTGATTGTGGGTTCGGTTTCAGAATCTTTTATGCTAGTACTAAACTTGGAATCCCACTGAGGATGCAAGTAGACGTAAACGGTAGTACTCTTACCTCTTATGTCAAAGTAGCGCCTGATTGTGGGTTCGGTTTCAGAATCTTTTATGCTAGTACTAAACTTGGAATCCCACTGAGGATGCAAGTAGACGTAAACGGTAGTACTCTTACCTCTTATGTCAAAGTAGCGCCTGATTGTGGGTTCGGTTTCAGAATCTTTTATGCTAGTACTAAACTTGGAATCCCACTGAGGATGCAAGTAGACGTAAACGGTAGTACTCTTACCTCTTATGTCAAAGTAGCGCCTGATTGTGGGTTCGGTTTCAGAATCTTTTATGCTAGTACTAAACTTGGAATCCCACTGAGGATGCAAGTAGACGTAAGCGGTAATACTCTTACCTCTTATGTCAAAGTAGCGCCTGATTGTGGGTTCGGTTTCAGAATCTTTTATGCTAGTACTAAACTTGGAATCCCACTGAGGATGCAAGTAGACGTAAGCGGTAATACTCTTACCTCTTATGTCAAAGTAGCGCCTGATTGTGGGTTCGGTTTCAGAATCTTTTATGCTAGTACTAAACTTGGAATCCCACTGAGGATGCAAGTAGACGTAAACGGTAGTACTCTTACCTCTTATGTCAAAGTAGCGCCTGATTGTGGGTTCGGTTTCAGAATCTTTTATGCTAGTACTAAACTTGGAATCCCACTGAGGATGCAAGTAGACGTAAGCGGTAGTACTCTTACCTCTTATGTCAAAGTAGCGCCTGATTGTGGGTTCGGTTTCAGAATCTTTTATGCTAGTACTAAACTTGGAATCCCACTGAGGATGCAAGTAGGCGTAAGCGGTAGTACTCTTACCTCTTATGTCAAAGTAGCGCCTGATTGTGGGTTCGGTTTCAGAATCTTTTATGCTAGTACTAAACTTGGAATCCCACTGAGGATGCAAGTAGACGTAAACGGTAGTACTTTTACCTCTTATTTCAAAGTAGCGCCTGATTGTGGGTTCGGTTTCAGAATCTTTTATGCTAGTACTAAACTTGGAATCCCACTGAGGATGCAAGTAGACGTAAACGGTAGTACTCTTACCTCTTATGTCAAAGTAGCGCCTGATTGTGGGTTCGGTTTCAGAATCTTTTATGCTAGTACTAAACTTGGAATCCCACTGAGGATGCAAGTAGACGTAAGCGGTAATACTCTTACCTCTTATGTCAAAGTAGCGCCTGATTGTGGGTTCGGTTTCAGAATCTTTTATGCTAGTACTAAACTTGGAATCCCACTGAGGATGCAAGTAGACGTAAGCGGTAATACTCTTACCTCTTATGTCAAAGTAGCGCCTGATTGTGGGTTCGGTTTCAGAATCTTTTATGCTAGTACTAAACTTGGAATCCCACTGAGGATGCAAGTAGACGTAAACGGTAGTACTTTTACCTCTTATGTCAAAGTAGCGCCTGATTGTGGGTTCGGTTTCAGAATCTTTTATGCTAGTACTAAACTTGGAATCCCACTGAGGATGCAAGTAGACGTAAGCGGTAGTACTCTCACCCCTTATGTCAAAGTATCGCCTGATTGTGGGTTCGGTTTCAGAATCTTTTATGCTAGTACTAAACTTGGAATCCCACTGAGGATGCAAGTAGACGTAAACGGTAGTACTCTTACCTCTTATGTCAAAGTATCGCCTGATTGTGGGTTCGGTATCAGAATCTTTTATGCTAGTACTAAACTTGGAATCCCACTGAGGATGCAAGTAGACGTAAGCGATAGTACTCTTACCTCTTATGTCAAAGTATCGCCTGATTGTGGGTTCGGTTTCACAATCTTTTATGCTAGTACTAAACTTGGAATCCCACTGAGGATGCAAGTAGACGTAAACGGTGGTACTTTTACCTCTTATGTCAAAGTAGCGCCTGATTGTGAGTTCGGTATCAGAATCTTTTATGCTAGTACTAAACTTGGAATCCCACTGAGGATGCAAGTAGACGTAAACGGTAGTACTCTTACCTCTTATGTCAAAGTAGCGCCTGATTGTGGGTTCGGTTTCAGAATCTTTTATGCTAGTACTAAACTTGGAATCCCACTGAGGATGCAAGTAGACGTAAGCGGTAGTACTCTTACCTCTTATGTCAAAGTATCGCCTGATTGTGGGTTCGGTTTCAGAATCTTTTATGCTAGTACTAAACTTGGAATCCCTCTGAGGATGCAAGTAGACGTAAGCGGTAGTACTCTTACCTCTTATGTCAAAGTAGCGCCTGATTGTGGGTTCGGTTTCAGAATCTTTTATGCTAGTACTAAACTTGGAATCCCTCTGAGGATGCAAGTAGACGTAAGCGGTAGTACTCTTACCTCTTATGTCAAAGTAGCGCCTGATTGTGGGTTCGGTTTCAGAATCTTTTATGCTAGTACTAAACTTGGAATCCCACTGAGGATGCAAGTAGACGTAAACGGTGGTACTTTTACCTCTTATGTCAAAGTAGCGCCTGATTGTGGGTTCGGTTTCAGAATCTTTTATGCTAGTACTAAACTTGGAATCCCACTGAGGATGCAAGTAGACGTAAGCGGTAATACTCTTACCTCTTATGTCAAAGTAGCGCCTGATTGTGGGTTCGGTTTCAGAATCTTTTATGCTAGTACTAAACTTGGAATCCCACTGAGGATGCAAGTAGACGTAAGCGGTAGTACTCTTACCTCTTATGTCAACGTAGCGCCTGATTGTGGGTTCGGTTTCAGAATCTTTTATGCTAGTACTAAACTTGGAATCCCACTGAGGATGCAAGTAGACGTAAACGGTAGTACTTTTACCTCTTATGTCAAAGTAGCGCCTGATTGTGGGTTCGGTTTCAGAATCTTTTATGCTAGTACTAAACTTGGAATCCCACTGAGGATGCAAGTAGACGTAAGCGGTAGTACTTTTACCTCTTATGTCAAAGTAGCGCCTGATTGTGGGTTCGGTTTCAGAATCTTTTATGCTAGTACTAAACTTGGAATCCCACTGAGGATGCAAGTAGACGTAAGCGGTAGTACTATTACCTCTTATGTCAAAGTAGCGTCTGATTGTGGGTTCGGTTTCAGAATCTTTTATGCAAGTACTAAACTTGGAATCCCACTGAGGATGCAAGTAGACGTAAGCGGTAGTACTCTTACCTCTTATGTCAAAGTAGCGTCTGATTGTGGGTTCGGTTTCAGAATCTTTTATGCTAGTACTAAACTTGGAATCCCACTGAGGATGCAAGTAGACGTAAGCGGTAGTACTATTACCTCTTATGTCAAAGTAGCGCCTGATTGTGGGTTCGGTTTCAGAATCTTTTATGCTAGTACTAAACTTGGAATCCCACTGAGGATGCAAGTAGACGTAAGCGGTAGTACTATTACCTCTTATGTCAAAGTATGGCCGATTGTGGGTTCGGTTTCACAATCTTTTATGCAAGTCCTAAACTTGGAATCCCACTGAGGATGCAAGTAGACGTAAGCGGTAGTACTATTACCTCTTATGTCAAAGTAGCGCCTGATTGTGGGTTCGGTTTCAGAATCTTTTATGCTAGTACTAAACTTGGAATCCCACTGAGGATGCAAGTAGACGTAAGCGGTAGTACTATTACCTCTTATGTCAAAGTAGCGCCTGATTGTGGGTTCGGTTTCAGAATCTTTTATGCTAGTACTAAACTTGGAATCCCACTGAGGATGCAAGTAGACGTAAGCGGTAGTACTATTACCTCTTATGTCAAAGTAGCGCCTGATTGTGGGTTCGGTTTCAGAATCTTTTATGCTAGTACTAAACTTGGAATCCCACTGAGGATGCAAGTAGACGTAAACGGTAGTACTTTTACCTCTTATGTCAAAGTAGCGCCTGATTGTGGGTTCGGTTTCAGAATCTTTTATGCTAGTACTAAACTTGGAATCCCACTGAGGATGCAAGTAGACGTAAGCGGTAGTACTCTTACCTCTTATGTCAAAGTAGCGCCTGATTGTGGGTTCGGTTTCAGAATCTTTTATGCTAGTACTAAACTTGGAATCCCACTGAGGATGCAAGTAGACGTAAACGGTAGTACTTTTTTACCTCTTTGTCAAAGTAGCGCCTGATTGTGGGTTCGGTTTCAGAATCTTTTATGCTAGTACTAAACTTGGAATCCCACTGAGGATGCAAGTAGACGTAAGCGGTAGTACTTTTACCTCTTTGTCAAAGTAGCGCCTGATTGTGGGTTCGGTTTCAGAATCTTTTATGCTAGTACTAAACTTGGAATCCCACTGAGGATGCAAGTAGACGTAAACGGTAGTACTTTTTTACCTCTTTGTCAAAGTAGCGCCTGATTGTGGGTTCGGTTTCAGAATCTTTTATGCTAGTACTAAACTTGGAATCCCACTGAGGATGCAAGTAGACGTAAACGGTAGTACTTTTACCTCTTTGTCAAAGTAGCGCCTGATTGTGGGTTCGGTTTCAGAATCTTTTATGCAAATACTAAACTTGGAATCGTACTGGTAGGTCTCTTATGTTAAACCCCTCCGCGAAGTGCACCAGCGGACCTTGCAAAGTGATATTTGTATTACTAATCACATTCAAGGTGCATTAAAACAAGAGAAAAGGTTAGGATTGGAAGGATCGTTCTCGTATTGTAAAAATTTTTATTATACAAATAAAAATGATAAACATTTGATTTTTAGTAGCCTTTGTCTTGCCAGTACATAAATGTTTGTGTTTACACAAATTTATCACAATGATTTACTGTAATCAGAATATTAATTGTAGCTACAACCAGTATGACTCATTTGCATTAAATTTTGACACGAGTTTTATTTGCAGATGTGTAAATTCTCTCTCACAAGTAATGTTTACAACAACAAAACTTTCAAGGTTATAGGCCTTGAAACTGATGTTTCTTTATTAAAATATCTGAGTGACTCGTTGTTCAAAACAAAAGGAAAACAAGGGAATCAACACCAGAGACGTAAATTTATGTACAGGAAAATATTAAGCAATTATTTTTTTTTAACAAATTTTGTATAGCCTATCTTGTATTATGCTGTCGGAAAAATTTTAACCGAATGAGTGAGTAAAAGGCGAAAAAGAAGAAACGCAAGACTCGTTGCTTGTGGGATAATTTGGTTGAATCTATACACTGAATGTGTGAGCAAATGGTGATCATGTAATATAAGCAAAAAATTTTTATATTAATTCCTACTTAGGTCAACATAGTAAAAGTTATTGTACTTGCTTTTTATTTATTAATTACAATTAATATATATATATATATATATATATATATATATATATATATATATATATATATATATATAAGTAACATAACCAATGCGTTAAAACAGCTGTTTTACCACATAACCTATAGCATAAAATCAGCTGTGTTATAAAGTCATAAGTTATCACTTATTTTAAGTCATGGACGAAATAACAATATTGCATACCTTGTTCCTTTTATAAAACGTTTTTCTCCCATATAAAATTAAAATTAATTTATAACTAAATGTAATTAATGAATTAATATTTGAAAAAACATCAAGTTTCAAACACTGCAAGTTTGAAAAAATGTATTTGAGTTTGAGTGGATGAATAAAAAATATTTTTACTAACAAACCAACAGATGTATATAAGTGTGTGTGTGTGTGTGTGTGTGTGTGTGTGTGTGTGTGTGTGTGTGTGTGTGTGTGTGTGTGTGTGTGTGTGTGTGTGTGTTTGTGTGTATGTGTGTGTGTGTGTGTGTGTGTGTGTGTGTTTGTATGTGTATGAAAATACAAATACAAGAATTTTGACATTGTTGTAATAGATTTGGCAACACTATTTGTTAGATCTAGCTATCACTTGTGTGTATGACATTCTTTATTATTCCTGATGATGCTGGTACTGTTTGACAACAAAAAGTTTTGAATCATATGATTCAATAAATTATTTTAGTAGTTTGTATTTTCTCTTACTTTTTCATTAACACACAAGAACACATACTTTAATATATATATATATATATATATATATATATATATATATATATATATATATATATATATATTAGAGAGAGAGAGAGAGAGAGAGAGAGAGAGAGAGTGAAGTAACAGAACGAATTAAAAAAGAATGTAAAGTAAACATGTTTTATTTAATAAAAGCCTATACTTATTTACAAAACCATTCCATAAAACTTTCGGCTCATCTACGCTTGACAGATATTTATTGTACTTGCCCGCATTATATCATACAGTTGTGTGTATTAGGGGCTCGAAGCAGCTGAACTGATGGGTTAATCATAATTTGTAGCCAGTGTGGTGGCCCCCCTGTGGTGCTATTGTCACCTGGCAGCGATGCTTTTATTGTAGTACATAAACTGGGATAGCTATGGCGGTTATGTTAATAACTCTACTTGTATCGCGATAGGCCTCCAAGCATTCGACTCGCTCTGAAGAGTTACAGATTCATTAAGTCTTATAAAGTGATGCAAAGTGGCTTCTATTGTCAGGTGACTGTTGTTCGTCATGAATCGTTAGAATGAACCTGAACGTGTTCAATAATTAATAGCGAGCAGTTAGCGAAACACGGAAATGATTCGTTGTCGCAACCATGAGAGGAAACATAAAAACAACACCCGATACGTAAGACGATGTGCAGGAAAATATTTGGGAAATAATTTTTTTAAAACAAATTTTGTATATTATATTGTCGGGAAAATGTGTGAGTAAAAGGCGTAATGGAAGAATACGCGAAGCATGTCGGTTTTGGAAGGTGATCATTTGTTTATTAGACTAGCTGTACTGGATGTCTCAGACAAATAATGCAAAAGAAAGTAAAGTAAAGCAAGAAGACGGATAGAAATGGGTGAGGATGGTTGATTATCAACGAATGGGCGAGTAGATTACGAAGAAGAAAGTACAGTAAAAGAAGAAACAGGAGGAATTCTGGATTGTAATTTACGATGCATAACAATTTTCTATTTAGGTCATGCTCATCGAGCGGATCAGTAGATGATGAAGAAGAACTTTCAGTAAAAGAAGTAGAAGATATGATTAAAGAAAGGTATACAACAATTTGATAATCAGGTTATTTGCATTGAACGTCTGAGTAAATTGTAAAAAAAAGTAAAACAAGAAGAAGAGGGAAGTGATGATGTTTGTGATTTACGAGTCATGACAATTTGCTATCTAGGATATGCACATCGAATGGACGAGTAGATGATGAAGAAGAAAGCTCTTTAAAAGAGATAAAAGATATGAAAAAATAGGGATATGATCATTTGTTTATTAGGCTATGTTCGCTGAATGTCAGAGCTAATAGTGAAAAAGAAAGTAAAGTCAAACAAAGAAGAAAAAGAGTGCACTGAGGATGATTGTAATTTACGAGACGTGATGATTTGTTGTTAAGATATGCCAAACGAATGAATAGATGATGAAAATGAAAGTACAGTAAATTGAAGAAGGAGGACGAAGTAAGGATATTGTAATTTACGAGGCTTGACAATTTGCGATCTAGGGTGTGCATATCGAATGGATGAGTAAATAATGGAGACGAAAGTACAGTAAAAGAAGAAGAAAAGGAGGGAGGTGAAGATAACATATCTACCCACCCTTATTTTTCTGCTATAACTGTTGCACACCTCTATATGATTCCAATAAAGAGTAGCTCTACTTTGGGTAAACGACTCTGTCCGAGCAATGCCATATTTCGCCCTATTCTTTTATAATTATAATGGAATGATTATGCCCTCTCCTTAGGCCTTCCTAACTCGTTCCATATTCTCTCCGTTGTTGCTGTTCTTGCAAGGAAACAGATATTTTGACTTGACTTTTTTACGAACTCAGTAAAAGGTATATCAGAGACCATGATCCAAATTAAAGATTTACCAAGAGGTTTTGTCAAACTGCTTTAACCATATCTGTATTTACAAGCCCATCATATCTTTCACTAGAGGTAAAGGTCATATTGGCTCTCGCCAAAAAGTCTAAAAGTTAACAACGAAACAAAAAAGTCAATTTTCTGATA
>JBAIZL010000004.1:217514921-217572421 GCA_036971475.1 Prosapia bicincta
ACAGTTGTTTTTGACGGCAGACGGACGAGGACATTTTTAACGAAAAATAGCTAAACATTTTTTCATCTAATCATCGCCATCCCGTCATGTTGACGACAGCGCCACCTGTAGGAACTCTGTGTGGCCTGGCACCGAGCCCGAGTTATGATAAATCTCCAAACTAATTGTTTCTAACGTTACATCTGTCATAATTACAAGCTGCCATAAAGCCACTTGAAAGTTACACTAAACAGCTCCACATGGGCCCTAAGCCCCGGACAATTCTTGGCTCGCCGTCAAAACATATCTCTTGGCTCTCGTCATTCCGACGATCATATCGTTGCTCCATTGATCTCCGGACTAGAACAATTATTTCCACCTTAGACAAACAGCTGTCTGCATTTGCAACATATGACTTTGTGTAATTATTGCCTGCAGTATATCAACTCTTGTATTAAACTGTCGGCAAATTAGGCTAGATGGTGACGAATAAAGAATTATCTTGCGCGGTTTGCGTTTATAAAAATAGTTCCATATTGTACTTTAGTATTTCAGTACACAATGTGGCTGGAAAAGGTAAACAATTTAGCAAGGAAAGCGGTGTACTAGGGGATTATAAAGTTACTTATAAGTCATTTTGTCATATACAAATTTGTCAGTTTCATAACACACTTCATATTACGGTAATTTCATTCCCTCGTGGAAATAAAAACATAATTACAAAATAGTCTTACTATGGTATAAAATAGGCCTATAGTTATTTCGTCCCAATTGGTTTAAAATTAGTGATAACATATGACTTTATAAGACAGCTGATTTTATGTTATAGGTCATGAGGTAAAACAGCTGTTCTAGCGCATAGGTTATGTTTCTTAATGTTCATTAATTGTAATTATTTAATAAAAGGTAACTAAAATAAAACTTTTCTTTGTTGACCTAAGTAGGGATTTGCGTAACAATGTCTGTTTATATTACTTGTTTTTTGTACTAATTACATATTTGAAAACAAGCTCAAAATGCTTTAAAAAAAGACACGAAAATAATGCAGAGTATTTATAATATTGTTCTAGTTTAACACTATTTTCAAGTAAATGTTTTTACCAGAAACCGTTTAAATGATACAAATTTTGTTATGAAAAAATTCACAGAATCGTAAGAAGTCCTTACGTGTAAAAGTTTTAAGACTGTAACTTTGTACTTTTTTATTAATTCCAAACACCGCATCTCTTACAAGAGGACGCGCATAGTTTTAGTCGTATCTGAGGACAATAAACATTGTGAGAATTGACCTTGCCATGGGGCTCCGTCTAGTCGATGAGCATATAGGCCTATAGCTAATATTATAAACAAACTTGAGTGCGGGGCGGAAAGCTGGATGACAGACTTTCCAGCAGTGAACAGTGCGTGGTGGAAAAATATTTACACATCTTTTGCAGTATAGCCGATATTGTAAGCTATACATCGTTAAAACATATAGCATACAGTAGGCCTTCCACTGACAACGACTTCCCTTATATTTTATTGTATTTGTGAATCCTTAGTAGCACGCTGGAAACTTGTGAAATTAAATATTCTAAACGTATTTTGAAAGTAGTGTCACCGCTGACTTTATTACAGCATCTAGCTGAGAGTCCAGATAAGATCAGAGACGTTTGAATCCTTGAACGTTCCGTTTACGCTATGACAGAACCAGGGTTTTAAATAAAAATTTGAAAATCGAAGAAAAAATCAAGATTGCATAAAATTGAAACCGCACACTAAATAGTTTAGCTATACTCTTGATAGTTTCGTATCCAATCGCTTTACCCTACACTTCTAAGGTAAAACTTAAAAATAAGTGTCATTTTATACCACAATAACTCTTGAAACTGGACAATATGATAAAAAGAGGGAAATAGGTTCCAAATATAAACAAGGAGAGTGTGATTTAATAGACAGAATTGAATAAAGGGAGGAAATGCCTTTTATAAAACGTTGGGGAAAAGAATTTAATAAAATATTTTACAACGTACGAGGGAACATTATCGGGTTTCACTAAAACAATAATTTACAGGCGGGATATTTAAATTCCATCCTATTTGTTACAATCCTTATAATCTACAGTATTTCATGGGTTTCTTGGAAATATCTATAATAGGCCTACATGTTAAAAAATTGTGAACCTCTAAAAATATAAAGTGTTTCAAAACTGTAACTAGTATTGTATGTTTGAAGTTGGCACTTTTGAAGTAGCACATTTCTTAAATACAATTTGAAGGTTTCTGAAAGCAGTATTCTTTTTAAGTAAAGTAATACACCTAGCAAAATACGAACTTTTTTGATGTAGCTATTATATTTCCGAAAGAATGTCTTTGTATTAAATATAGTATTCAACATTGTACTGTGCTAAGGATTTTGAAGGACTGTTACTGTAAAATCCCGTACATTGGTAAATCTTAACATTTTGCAGTAAAAAAACATCTGTAAAAGTTCCAAATGAACGATATCAAAGAAAGGTTAAGAGTAAGAGTTCTTTATAGTAAAATTTCTAACTTTTCTTTGACCACCGTTCACTTAGAACCATTTACCATCGACAATAAGGTAAGCATTAGGTGTTACTTCAGGACACAGTAAATGTTACCTAACCTAACCTAACGGACGGTCTCGTTGTTAGCAAGAAAAGATATTATTAAATTCCCATTATTTTATTCCCTCAAACCAATATATACCCACCTAAATTGGAAAAATCTAGCATGTTCCAAACTGTATTGGTAAAAGGGCGAAAACTCATCTGTTATTTGTAAAATTCTAACACTATTAATTTATGTTGGTAAACCCTACCATTTACTAGTAAAATCTAAGATTTACCAATATAGGCGTATATTTTTCAGTAACATATTTAAAGTACATTCTTAATTTTGTGGAAGTTTTATATTTAAATCTTTGTCTGTAACCAATGTTAGAACAATGCTTTAACCTAGTTCGAAACAAGTAAATGGAATTTTAGTAATTTAATGGTTTTAGTCAAGGAATTAAGCTACTAAAACCTAAAATTTATTTTTAAAAATAACAAAACTATCAACAAATGGGAATTTTTGTAATAAATTGGCTTAAATGGGTTGATGATAGTAGTAAAAGGGGTTGAATTGGTTACAGGTGTATTGAAACAGGAATACATAACATTCGGTGCGATGAATTGTATTTGTGTAGGGTAGCATTTACCAACCATCATTGGTAAATCTAACATCTCCCACACTTTAATGGAGAAGCCCGCCAAATCATCCGTAAATTTCTAACATTACCAACATTTCTTGGTAAACCCTAACATTTACTAGTAAAACCCAATATAAACCAATATACGTGCTTTCACAGTAACAGTGATACAGGAAAATGGTATAAGAAAGTTTGTTCGTGTAAGATTAATCAACGCTCTTGGAAGTGGAACTATTCTCTATCGAGGTCATGGAGAGGTGTCTGTACGCTCGTAGCATTTAAAATACTCATTCATCACCATTAGTTTAGTTTAATGGTCACTGTTTCAACAGAAAATTTTAAAACCTTTATTATTATTTTTTTAACAATTATTTATATAATTTTCCGAATTATATTCATTGATATACTCATAAAAAGTTTTATTGTATTTTTTACATTACAAATTCTTGAAGAGACAACAGTTCCCGACAATAATATCCTTCGGTCTTTGGTTATTCCGTTCCTGATATGCATTAGTCTAAAAGGTATATGGTGAAAATTACGTATCATAATTATTTTTAAAAAGGCGCAATTTTTTAATAACTCTACTTTAAAAGTTTAGAATTACTTTTTTTAAATCAGGTTTGAACGTATGTCTAATTTTATTAAAGCTTGTTTCAATCTTTAAAGCTTGAGTCATCTTCATTAATAGCTAGTTATTTAAGCAGGCGACGCATACGGTTCCACGAATCCGATCCATAGCAAGCAATGTAAAAACTCGCACGCATTCGGTCGGTTTGTTTAACAGTCGACGAGTGTATGTTTTAGTCGTGCTGGCAGCGTTCCCGCTCTCCAGCCCTGCCAACTTTGTCAACTTCTCACGGGTCCCCGTTATGACGAATGTCCTCATAAAGTCTAGGTGTTGTTGATATTATCACTAGATTTAAATATAACCGTCGTGGATTTATGACGCTCGCTTCAAATACATTATGTTTCGGCGCTATAAATAAAGCGTCGGGCAGTGTGTAAGATGTCTGCGTGCGCGTGTGCGCGTCGCGCCGTTGATGAAAGCCATTTGCCGGGGTAACCGAATAGCGTCCATATAATTTTAACAAAAAGATACGATTTGAGTTTCCCACAGCTGGGAACGTTTAGAAATAATTTGGTCAGCTGTTGCTGAAATATGTCGCAAATACGTCATCGTCGGTGTTAGGTTTGCTTGTGTAAGGCATTGTTTTTCAAATTAAATTCGAAATTGAGTTACACAATCGTTTCATACAAAAATATTTTTTTCTCGCCAAGAGCTCAGTGAGGGATTTCTTCTCAGAGGGGTGTTCCGTAGCTGGAGGAATTGGACATCCCGGAAGTATACTTACACGGAAAATCTTTTAATTTTCCAATTCATGCTACTCTATCGATAAAAATTAGACACAAGTTGACAAAACGAGTGAATTAAATTTGTTGTGTCTTTTACAGCAGATTTTCTCTTGCAAATAGGCTGTAGCTGAGCTTTTCGTTCCAAGTTTTATTTCCCAAATAGGCGACTATCGGGCATCGAAGGCTTTTTACCTGCATTGTACGCCTATTTATCAACAGCTCTCAGTTGTAGCCAACTCGTCCTATACTATCTTGAACTTATAGTCTGAGTTTTCTAATGAGTGTTATATTTATATAGTTTTAGTTACAAAACTAGTTTTATTTCCCAAATAGGCGACTATCGGGCATCGAAGGCTTTTTACCTGCATTGTACGCCTATTTATCAACAGCTCTCAGTTGTAGCCAACTCGTCCTATACTATCTTGAACTTATAGTCTGAGTTTTCTAATGAGTGTTATATTTATATAGTTTTAGTTACAAAACTAGCCAAATTAAAGTAATTTCTAAGCCCTAAAGATAAAAAGGAGACATTCTTCTGGGTGGTGGTTAACTCGCCCCTTTAAGGTCTCCTCTGTTACTCGAGATAGGGAGCTTTCTTGTATTTAAAGTTTCCAAATTATTATAGTTTATGTTTATTATTTACCTTTAAAAACAATAAAAACAAAATTTGACAAGAAAGGTCATTAATCTCGATGTTTAGAATTCTTTAAAACGAAATTTAAATATTTAAAATAAATCCATTTAAAAATAATTTTGTAATCACTAGTAAAAACTTAATATTATTTAAATTTAAAACACAGACACATTCTAACCGTCATAAAATCTATGATACCTTTTATCGATTTTAACCAGATGTATGAGCGATTTTCTTTCGATGATAAATAGAAGAAACCATGATTTATGAGCGTTATCATGACGATTCACTTGGCGCTATTATAGGGTCTTAGTGATTTTTATAGAGTCGTGAGATATGTCATTGATTCGGTCAAGAGGAAGGAGTCTATGGACCCAGTCCCTGTTGCTTTTAGGGAAGGTGAAAAAGTGAGGAGGAGACCAGCATGCAGGGTTCCTCCATCTGTTACAGGGAGAGCTACGGATTGGATTATATGCATGGATCTTCTAGCATACTCATTGAGACTCCATTTAGTGGTGATGGTGGAATTGACGGTCCTATGGGAGTGTAATATCCCGAAGAAACATTTGTACAAGGCTAACAAGTATGAATCTTTTTGTTCCTCTTTTCGTCGGAAGGGGTTCTCCTGTCACACATCCCCGTTGAAGTAGGTGCTAGGGTTCTTACGGGGGAGTCTGTCCATTTCTTGCTGAAGGAGTTGGGAATTGGCAGGAATAAAATAAATAAATACCTTCAAGGCATCTTAACGTCTAGGAGCGATAAGATCTATCCCTTGGGCGACGAGCATTCCATACAAAAGTGTTTAACCCTCCGTAGCCAGGTCTCCAGTCTTGCACTAGACTTTGTTGTTTACCTGATAGTAGATGGTTTTTGTTCAATGGGCTCTCCGTCGAGGTGGGAGATTCGCTCAACCTTCTTTTTGACCGTAAAGTGAAAATAGTTCCATCCGAGTAGAAGGAAATGCGTTTTTTCACTTGATGGTATTTTAGCTTTAAATTCGCAAAAAATACTTATTCTATGTGAATTAACACAGAAAAGAGTTAACATATTGTTTTGTAATTTTTTAAATTATGTTTAGTCATAATTTGTGAATAAGGTTAACAATAATTTTTCAGGTAAATAAAATTTATAAATAACAAATAGTTTTGTATCTTGAGACGATATCTGCACAGGATAACCGAGTATTGTAAATACATGTTAGAATAAAGCAGGAATATCCTGCTCCTGATAGAGGATCTCATTTGGCATTTCCAAAAATTAATTAATAAGAAATTCATGACAGGTGTTTGTGTGAGAAACCCATCGTACGTTATGCTTCCGGCGTATACCATAACTCGAGCCTCTTGCATGCTAACATACAAACACTCATTAACGTGTAGCTTCCAATACTTAAGAAACACCGGATAAACGAATAGTATAAACGTCAACCTTGCAATTAATCTAGCTGAAGCCAGGCCTTCACTATTAAGACGTACATGACTTAAACTGTCTCCCTTTCTTGTGGCACTTTGCCACGCTATCATATTTCTTATCTGCATAACTGACAACGTTGTTTATTGCCGGGAATCGTTGGGGGAAAATGATAAATAGAAATCCAGGTTTGCACGTACCATACGCCCTTACCTTCGGGCCGGTCGTGTTATGGAAATCTAACCTGGATGCAAGTGTTATAAATAATTTATGTTCCAGTTTAATTCCATAAAACGTTATATTGGTTTCTAATGTTTAATAAATACGAAATGAATGTTTTATAAGTGTTTTCGATTCGTTTCTTGATAAATTCGGTTCTTTGGGAAAACTTCCCTTTGTTAACACGTATTTGTTTGACAAAATGTAGAGAATTTTTTAAAATATATCAAAAGGTACCTTATTTTTTTTTAATATATCAAAGGGTACTCTACTTTTTAAATATATCAAAGGGTACCCTATTTCTTTAAATATATCAAAAGGTACCCTATTTTTTTTAAATATCAAAATGTACCCTATTTTTTTTTTTAATAAGAGAGTATTAGCAAACCGTTTTAGAAAAATATCATTTAGTAAGGCATTTCGCTTATTAATGCTAAGAATATCGATTTTAATACTTTGTATTTTAAAGACACAAATTTCTGTAATGAAGTTACGAGCAAAAGTTCTCAGTGTAGTTTATATGTTACTGTTTAAACCCTCATACTGTTAAATATTAAGATTTCTTCAGCGAAACCGAAGATTTACCAACTCTTAATGGTAAAAGTGACAACATTGATCATTTCGAACTTTTATCTTCAGATTTAACTTGAACACAACAAAAGTTAACTAACCTAACCTTTCCAAAAACCAACATTTACATGAATAGACTCTAGTTAATTAACTTGTTAAATAATACGTTGAGTATAAGCAAATCAGTTTAATTAGGTAACTGTATTTACCATTTCAGCATAAGGATAAATTAAAGGCAATAATTTAACTTAGACCCCTGCTGATAATTATAATACAAAATTACAAGTGACAAAATAATAGCAATGAAATCAATTGTTGTCACATGAATTTATTTAAAAAATGCGATATTTCTTAATATATAGGAGAGTGAATTAAAAATGTTAAACATAAACTCCAACTAACCTCTAAATGAATTTTAAAACCGCCTTTAGCGTTAACCTACATCATATTTGGCTTTCGAAAATCTTCTGGTCAGTTGGCTTACCCCGCTTTACAGGATTCTATACCATAAAAGTTCCATTATTTCAAATAAGTTTAAACCTTTCTCGGCCCTGATAGGCACGCCAAACGTATCCAATCCTCTTAAATTGTGTTGATATTTAATATTTTATTCTTTTCAATTCTTCTTCTAATCTGGCAGGTATATATTTTCTTTTGTCTGCATATGTTACCAAATAATGCTATCAAGATAAAATTATCTAATAAAGTTATTTGCCGCTGTCACAATGTTCTATCTGGCGATTCGAACCAATATCAGTGGACAAATTGGCTTTACCCCTGCCTTTTACTCCGTGCTACATTCATCCACTTATGCCAATATGTTTACTCAGGTAATCTGTTCACCCCATCTCTGATCTTCCTATTGTATCTCCATATGGCTTTCGTTTTAGTTTTATCTCATTCCGTTTATCGCGTTCCTGTCCGCTCTGTGTATCGCCATCATCTATTTCACTTCTGCTAGTTTTGTTGGTCTTCTCTTTATCCATTACCATGTTGAAATTTCTTCCCATGTTGGTTATTCATATACAAGAATTATTTATTAAAATTCATTCTTGATTATGTTGGTACTGTTTATCAACGAAAAGCTTTGAATATAAATTAATAAATAATTCTTGTATTTGAATAACCTTAGCTTTTTTTGATTACTATACAAGAAAACATATTATATATATATATATATATACATATATATATATATATATATATATATATATATATTTTTTTTTTTTTTTTTTTTGTAAAACAACACAGGTTATTCAAATACAAGAATATTTATTAATTTATATTCAAAGCTTTTCGTTGGTTAACAGTACCAACATCATCAGGAATGAAAAATACAATAATGCAAGATATGCCTAAAACATAGTATATGTTAATTAGAAATAGAATTGTTGCTAAATTTATACAAATTGTCAAGTTTATTTTGTTGCTGTAACATTATAGACATTGTATATAGTATCAAATTTAGAATGTATTTGTGTTTGTTTTTTTATTAATTTGTTATTATTATAGTATTTATATATTTCGAATGCTTCATATACATTCATTCTTAATCCTTTATTAATTTGCTTTTATAAGTTTCATATTTTAAATATTTGGAAATTGTTGCTTATTGTTAATACAATGGTTTGCAAAATTTGATTTATATATTTCTGGATTTATATAGGCATTCAAATCTTCTTTATATCTTTCTTTTAATTTTTTTTCTTGGTTTGACCTATATAAGCTTTATTACAATTTTCGCATTCTAATTTATAAATGATATATATATATATATATATATATATATATATATATATATAAAGAACATAGGTCAAAATACAAATTACAAATACAAGAATTATAATTGAATTTACAATTCAAAGCTTTTCGTTGGCTAACAGTACCAACATCATCAGGAATATTAAATAATTATATATATATATATATATATATATATATATATATATATATATATATATATATGTATATATATATATATATATATATATATATATATATATATATATATATAATGAATTGTTTAATATTCCTGATGATATTGGTACTGTTAGCCAACGAAAAGCTTTGAATTGTAAATTCAATTATAATTTTTCTATTTTTATTTTGACTTATGTTCTTTATTAATACACAAGAATACATATTGCGATATATATATTTAAAACAATTACAAAATATATAATGTTTTATAAATACCCTAAAAGTGCCCGTTATGTCAGTGTCACTACAACATTTTTGCTCAGTAAACCCTATACAACATTTTAATCTTGTAACTAAAAGCAAAAGCAAATTATAAAAACAAATAACAGATACCGTTTTTACTTAAAACAAAACCTACTTTCATTAATAACTAATTTTCTCCCCCTATTGTCCTTCGGGATAAATCTTTCCAGATTGAGGCAATGGTGGCGATTAATTTGTCGGCAATATGTGTATGCGGGACAGCACCAGTCCCAAAGGACACGGGCAGGATCACGACCACTCAGCAATCCAGTTCCCCGGGGAGTAGCAAAATCTTGTTTTTCCATTTTTGGTTATGAGCTCGCTTTCCTTTTTATGTTGGTTATAGCCAACAAGTCGTTGACACATGGTAAACACTCGCTCTTCCCAGCTTGATTATTTACATCAGCGCCTGTTTACAGTCCTCACATTGGCCAATAAAACTGTATATTTGTTTTGTATATTTTAGCTCAACAATATTAAGACAACATTGCGTTCCACGTGTTAACTACGTTTATTTTAGCTACGTTAACTACGTTGGAACGGCATTTCGAGGTCGTGATATAAACAAACGTATTCAACAAGAAAACGTTTTTCATAAAAATCTTAACTGTGTCCTACATTTGTTTTCAAACCTTTATCATAACGGAACAATTGCTATATATTTTACCATTTAACTACTCATAACTTTGGCAACTTGTGTAACAGAAACTATTCTTAAATATTCTGGAATAGAGTAGTAAGTCGGTTATGTAGCGTCTATAAACAATAGGCCTAAGTCATCTCTACCAAGAAATAGCAACTAATACAAATAACTCTCTTAATCATGAACTGAATTAATATATTGGGTCTTCTTCGCCAAACCCAATCATCTCACTCAGCCTTTAATGCAAAAGCAAGACATTATCTTGGCCTTCTTTTCCAATCCTCTCCACCATCCCACACAGCCCTCTGCACCCAACACCCAGACAATTTATTGGCCTACTTCGTTCTACCATCATTTCCACCATCCCATATATCCCTTAATGGCCAACATTCCATTTTTTCGATTTCTTCCCCAATCCTCTCCACCATCTCGCACAGTTCTTCGCGCCCAACACTAATACAATTTCTTGGCCTTCTCCTCCAATCGTCTCCACCATCCCACACAGCCCTACCGCCCAACACTAAAACAATTTCGTGGCCTTTCTGCCCAATCCTTTCCACCATCCCACACAGCCCTACCGCACAACACTAAAACAATTTCGTGGCCTTTCTGCCCAATCCTTTCCACCATCCCACACAGCCCTACCGCCCAACACTAAAACAATTTCGTGGCCTTTCTGCCCAATCCTTTCCACCATCCCACACAGCCCTACCGCACAACACTAAAACAATTTCGTGGCCTTTCTGCCCAATCCTTTCCACCATCCCACACAGCCCTACCGCACAACACTAAAACAATTTCGTGGCCTTTCTGCCCAATCCTTTCCACCATCCCACACAGCCCTACCGCCCAACACTAAAACAATTTCGTGGCCTTTCTGCCCAATCCTTTCCACCATCCCACACAGCCCTACCGCCCAACACTAAATAAAACAATTTCGTGGCCTTTCTGCCCAATCCTTTCCACCATCCCACACAGCCCTACCGCCCAACACTAAAACAATTTCGTGGCCTTTCTGCCCAATCCTTTCCACCATCCCACACAGCCCTACCGCACAACACTAAAACAATTTCGTGGCCTTTCTGCCCAATCCTTTCCACCATCCCACACAGCCCTACCGCCCAACACTAAATAAAACAATTTCGTGGCCTTTCTGCCCAATCCTTTCCACCATCCCACACAGCCCTACCGCCCAACACTAAATAAAACAATTTCGTGGCCTTTCTGCCCAATCCTTTCCACCATCTCACACAGCCCTACCGCCCAACACTAAATAAAACAATTTCGTGGCCTTTCTGCCCAATCCTTTCCACCATCCCACACAGCCCTACCGCCCAACACTAAATAAAACAATTTCGTGGCCTTTCTGCCCAATCCTTTCCACCATCCCACACAGCCCTACCGCCCAACACTAAATAAAACAATTTCGTGGCCTTTCTGCCCAATCCTTTCCACCATCCCACACAGCCCTACCGCCCAACACTAAATAAAACAATTTCGTGGCCTTTCTGCCCAATCCTTTCCACCATCCCACACAGCCCTACCGCCCAACACTAAATAAAACAATTTCGTGGCCTTTCTGCCCAATCCTTTCCACCATCCCACACAGCCCTACCGCCCAACACTAAAACAATTTCGTGGCCTTTCTGCCCAATCCTTTCCACCATCCCACACAGCCCTACCGCACAACACTAAAACAATTTCGTGGCCTTTCTGCCCAATCCTTTCCACCATCCCACACAGCCCTACCGCCCAACACTAAGACAATTTCGTGGCCTTTCTGCCCAATCCTTTCCACCATCCCACACAGCCCTACCGCCCAACACTAAAACAATTTCGTGGCCTTTCTGCCCAATCCTTTCCACCATCCCACACAGCCCTACCGCACAACACTAAAACAATTTCGTGGCCTTTCTGCCCAATCCTTTCCACCATCCCACACAGCCCTACCGCCCAACACTAAGACAATTTCGTGGCCTTTCTGCCCAATCCTTTCCACCATCCCACACAGCCCTACCGCCCAACACTAAATAAAACAATTTCGTGGCCTTTCTGCCCAATCCTTTCCACCATCCCACACAGCCCTACCGCCCAACACTAAAACAATTTCGTGGCCTTTCTGCCCAATCCTTTCCACCATCCCACACAGCCCTACCGCCCAACACTAAATAAAACAATTTCGTGGCCTTTCTGCCCAATCCTTTCCACCATCCCACACAGCCCTACCGCCCAACACTAAAACAATTTCGTGGCCTTTCTGCCCAATCCTTTCCACCATCCCACACAGCCCTACCGCCCAACACTAAAACAATTTCGTGGCCTTTCTGCCCAATCCTTTCCACCATCCCACACAGCCCTACCGCCCAACACTAAAACAATTTCGTGGCCTTTCTGCCCAATCCTTTCCACCATCCCACACAGCCCTACCGCCCAACACTAAAACAATTTCTTGGCCTTCTTTCCCAATCCTCTCCACCATACCACACAGCCCTTCGTGCCCAACACTAAGACAATTTCTTGGCCTTCGTCGAAAATTTTTTTTACCACCTCATATATCATTTGATGGTTCACATTCAAAACATTTTACGATTTCTTCCCCAATCCTCTCTACCATCTGCCTTACCCTTTCATACCACAAGACAGACATTATCTTGGCCTTCTTCGCCAATCCTCTGCACCATCTTAAATGGCCTTTCACGTTTCTTGCTAGATTTTATCTTGACCTTATTCACTAGTCCTCTCTCTCATCCCATATAGCTTTTCATGGCCAAAACTCGTCATTTCTTTGACTTCTTCCTTGTTAATGCATCTATATAATTGCAAATGTTCATTTGCTATAATAAAATATTCCGCTGCGAAGTAGCTTAATTTGAGATCTACCTCGTCTTCTACTCAGGCTTCTTTTGTTTCCGTACATCCTCTAGATAGTACTAAGAAAAGAACTTATATACAATGGTACATCAATGGTTACCTTAGAAGTCATCCTAATCTCAACGATTACCTTTTATACGTTTAGCTATGATTCACTATAACAAAAACGAGTGTTATGTCCAATGCATGCAGTGTTTCAGTATCTAAAAAGAGAGGTTACTTTTGAAACAACACTATCAAATAACCTCCCCCCTAATTTCACCCCTCTCACGCCCTTAGGGTATTAATATGAACGTCTAAAATTTGAACCCGTGTGGAAGCGACTATTTACCGAGTGAGAGATGAAATGCGGGCTTTTGTTTATAAATTTCGACAATATGATTGCGTGCGACAATCAAAGAGGTGTTCCTTTATATTACAACTAAATCAATATTTGTTATCCACTCGTCTGTAATTATTTCACGCTCTAACAGGATCCGAAGTGATGAAGAGGGGCGAGGGAGGGATGGTTTGAGTAAATATAACAGATTTAAGTGTTTAATATTCCACTTGAAAAATGTAGGGTAGGTTTGTGATACAGTAGAATTAAATAAAGTACACTTAATGTCTGTGTTAATAGATACACTAAAAAAAAGTGTGAATGTATGTCTGTGCGCACGTGTTAGTGTGTGTGTGTGTGTGTGTGTGTGTGTGTGTGTGTGTGTGTGTGTGTGTGTGTGCGTGTGCGTGTGCGTGTGCGCGTATATATATATATATATATATATATATATATATATATGTGTGTGTGTGTGTGTGTGTGTGTGTGTGTGTGTGTGTGTGTGTGTGTGTGTGTGTGTGTGTGTGTGTGGTGTGTGTGTGTGTGTGTGTGTGTGTGTGTGTGTGTGTGTGTGTGTGTGTGTGTGTGTGTGTGTGTGTGTGTGTGTGTGTGTGTGTGTGTGTGTGTGTATGTGTGTTTGTGTATGTGTATGTGTGTGTGTGTGTGTGTTTATTTGTAAACGTGACATAAAAAATTAGCCACCGTTTATTTCAAGTCGGCCTATTGAACATAAACATAAAGTTTGTTACGCTCAATAAGGAAACAAATTCAGTAATATTGTCTCATGACGTAATTTTTTTAAAGCGATTGATTGGTGTTACGATTATTGCCATTGACGGATGGTAAGGATTGTGGCCAAGATCGAGGAAGGGTGATAAATAGCCTGTGACATAGGGAACTATCTTTGATCACGTGTTCAGGGATGCTTATTTGAAGTAGAAAGACTTACTCTATTGAATAAATAGAGGCAGACGGATGTATTTGTGTATAAATTTCGGTAGGAAGAAGGTTATTTAATAAACGTCTGGCCCCTCAAAAGTGGGAGGTTATGTTCTCATTTTTCTTGGGAGACGAAATGTCCATGTGACGAAGTAGTAGCCCTAGACTTCTACCAGGGTCTACTACCACCCTTCTTAAGCCGTATTGACATTTAATTATTAGCTTGTCTTTGACTTGCGGAGACCTTCAACACAGAACTTTATTGTGTAGTTAAGAGTTGAATTAATTTTCATTATTTGCAAACAAAGTGAAACTAGTATTTCGTGAGTGTTTGACACTGGACACGGAGAGGAAGGAGTGGGAGGGAACACTACGTACCTTCAACACTAGCAAGACGATACTTTGAAAAATAAGCATAAAATAACCTCAAGGTGAAATTATTTACCAATTGGAACTAGAAATATTTCCGGAATATTTGGATTATACGAATCCTAATTGGAAATAAAACTTTCCCTCCCATCGCATGCAAACTGTTCCCATTAACCAGACAATTATGTACGCTACAACATTTCACCGTCATAACATTTTATTTGACATTTACGGCTCGTTCAACATTACACTATGTTTACATCGTTAACAAGCCTTCACGCTAGCTTTATGATCAATTCCGAAAATATGGACGATGACATTTGCTTGTTTAGTTTACACGGAGCGTTTACATGAGTAGTAACCGTTAAATATCCCCGTTGACATATTATATAAATAACCAAACGCCGGAGTGTTTAGACAAAAGAGTTCTCGCCCAGCCGAGGTACATTTATCCGTTCACTGTATACAAAGCGCGGTTTAATGTAAGAGTGACGAATTGTTGTTACCGAATGCTTTAATGTATTTATTACTCACAAAACTCTCCCTTTATAGTTGAGCGGAGACAGCTGTTGAGCACTCGCCCTGCGTCTAGCTCAGCATCACTCACGCTCACTCAACTTAACCAATACTATTCGAGCCCCTGCTGAGTTTCGCGTTAACCAACTTGGTAACAACTAGAAATATAAATAAAGTAACATAACCTATGCGTTAAAACAGCTGTTCTACCACTTAACTTATAACATAAAATCGCTGTTTTATGAAATCATATGTTATCACTTATTTTAAGCCACGTGGGTCGAAATAAATATATTGTGAAAAGTTTTTCTTTCATATAAAACTAAAACAGATAAATTAAATTTAATTACTTAATTATTATTTGAAAAAAACTGTATTATAATCAAGTGTCATCCCCTACAAAATTTTAAAAAAAAATTATTTGAACTTGAGTGGATGAATAAAAAGTATTTTAATTACGATTGAAAATTTGATATAGTTTATATAAGATATTATAAGATATAGTCTATATATATATATATATATATATATATATGTGTGTGTGTGTGTGTGTGTGTACTATAGGCCTATACAACTGTGTCTCGAAAATCCGAGTACCTATTTTTCGAGTTTCCATTAAATTCGAGCCTATTTCTATTTCAGACCATTTTGTCTATTTGAAAGGAATTTCAAATTATTTACCGTTGGACAAAGCACCGTCGCACAATCTGTCTTGGAAGGGAATGAAAGCATTGTAGGCTTTCAAAACAAAATACAGCTATGGACGTTGTGTAGTGGGTAACCGAACCATGGAACGAAATTAAAGAAGAAACATCAATCAAGTAAGTTATAATAAAGTCCCGAGTCATAATGGAACTGCTGACTGTTTCATTGACCCACAAGAAAAAAGAGATTCGACATTTCTTATCAAAAACACTTCCAGGTTGTGAATATGTCAATGACATTGACGTGCGTCAATGGATGAATAAAGACGTAGATAGGTCAGTAACAATAACACGCTTTACTACTATTGAAATGGCACAAGAAACTACTGAAGGCAGTGATGCCGAGAATAAAGATGAAGGTTCTACTGAGACAGTACAAGAAGGGAAAATTAGTCAGAAAGGATGAACGGCCGGCTTGGAAACTGCACTACGCTATATTGAACAACAAACACCACGCCAATTAACGTTCTTCTGCTAATACGTCTACAAGAGACCGCCGAACAAAAACTATCCGATAAGCAGACGCAGAAAACACATAAAGTTTTCCAAAAAATATGGCAACCTCGATGAACAATGTATTCCAAAGTAACATTAAATTTATTTAAGTACTGTAATCAATAAAATTTTATAAACGTATTTTGTGGATTCTTAAGTATAGTATTACGGTCTATTAGAACTCCAGTTTTTTCTAATCATCCGGAACGTATTCCCGTTTAATCCGAGTTTTCTGTAATCCGAGGGCGTCTCGATCCCGTCTACCTACAATTATCGAAACTCGACTATATATATATATAGGGTATAAGGAGAATGTGAACTAATCGAAGAAATACAAAAAATAATAATGAAGGAATTGGACAATACCTTAATGCTTACATTTTCGTTTTTCCTTTTCTATTGTAAATATTTTATTCTTTCTATGTACATTCGCATTTTCGTATTTACTCTTGGGGTTTCTTGTAGTATATTTAGCGAAGGCAAAGTTATCGTTCCATTGCCACCTTCCACCTAATGTCCCAACACGTGCGCGCGCGTGAAGGAGAGCCTCTGGAGCCCGGCCAAAACGCCACGGCTCTAGATCTACCCGTCTTCATGAACTCATTCGTCATAGGAAATTGTCTTTGCAGCTTAAACAAGCAATTTGTACGAGCGTCACTGGCGTTCGAGATGACTTACTGCCTAATGACGCTGTTTCTGACATCCAACACTAACTTTTAAATATTAATATTTTGTTGACAATATTAGTTTGTTCTAATTTATGGTTGAAGCGGACGGTGACTACTGTATTAACTATGTTTTTATTATTAATGACCCCGCTCTTACTGCCAAAGTTTTGTAATTTGGGCCGTATATTTGTCGGCGCGTTTTTTCACCGGACCACACGCAATATTTTCTTTGCAACCGATTTATTATTTTAATGTGCACGGAAACTGCGTATAACTACCGTAAATTACGAATGCGCTGCACTCGTTGCGGGGTGAAACCTTGTTTTAAAAATGTTGATCGTCGTACGTTTTTTATTTTGACGTAAATAAAAATAATAAGCACGGAAAATACTTTTTCTGAGTCTATTTTATTTTAGGCTTCATTAGTTTAAACATATAGTCGTTATGAATATTCTGTACGCGTACAGACATTCCTGGCAACGACAGTTTGGGTATAACAAACGGAGGGAGCAGCCTATCCTCACGGCCACCCCAGCAGGTTATGTTTCTGTGAGTGATGCCCTGGCAATGCCTTCTAGAGTCAATCGCGATAGACAAGGCTCCTCCTGATCGCTTAGTAAAGCCGGAACCCATTGAGGGTACACCAAACGGGCCGAGCAGCCTATCCTCACGGAAACCCCAGCAGGTGATGTTTCCGTTAGTGATGCCCTGGCAATGCCTTCTAGAAACAATCGCGATAGACAAGGCTCCTTCTGATCGCTTAGTAAAGATGGAACCCATTGAGGGTACAAAAACGGGTCGAGCAGCACATCCTCACGGCCACCCCCTCACAGCAGGTTATGTTTCTGTGAGTGATGCCTTGGCAATTCCTTCTAGAAACAATCGCGATAGACAAGGCTCCTTCTGATCGCTTAGTAAAGATGGAACCCAATGAGGGTACAAAAACCGGCCGAGCAGCCTATCCTCACGGTCACCCCCAGCAGGTTATGTTTCTGTGAGTGATGCCCTGGCAATGCCTTCTACAGTCAATCGCGATAGACAAGGCTCTTCCTGATCGCTCAATAAGTACAGGTGAGCTGTGTCATGAGAGCGTGACCTTGAAAACGATCGTTCCTAGGGAAAGAGAGTTTCAGGATTGCGATAAATATTCGGCAACGTATTTTACTGCCCTTCATATTCGATCCCTCGCTAAGAATATGGTAAAAAACACAAAATAGTACATTTCATTATTAACATAGACTAATAATAATATGTTTTTATAATTATGATAATCAGCTGATCCGAGTCGCTAGAGCAACTTAAGAACCTGTTGATACAGTGTAACTATATAATATAGTACCTACAGGAAGAATGACTACCATTTGTCTAATTTATTTCAATTCCTTGTATTAGTTCACACTCTACTTAGACCTATATACCTGTATAGGCTATATCTTGTTCAAATGTTCTATCGTTAATAAAATTATTTTTATTCATCCACTCAAGTTTAAACAAACCTGCATTTTTTTTAAACTAGTAGTAAATGGCACGATCTTAATACAGTTCATTCAATTATTATTTCAATAACTATATTTAATTAATTAATTTTACATTTATATAAAAGAAAACACAAAAGGTGTAAAGTATGTAATATAGTTATTTTATCCCATTTGACTTTATAGACGACAACTTATGATTTCATAAAAAAAGCTGATTTTATGGTAGAAGTTATGTGGTAGAACAGATGTTTTAACGCATAGGTTATGTTCCTTTATTTATATTAATTATAATTAAATAAAAAAGAAACTAAAATGAACTTTTTCTCTGTTGACCTAAGTAGGAATTAATTTTAAAACTTTTTTGTTTATATTACTTCTTATGACGACGGTACTGGGTAGAACTATCCGCGTAGTGAAATTTTTAATGCACCTTTCTTTTATCTAAGGCGCCGGGAGAATTACCTACGTGTACTCAAGGTCGTAGCCAATCATTGCGGGGTGTTTTTTTGAGAATTCGGAATAACAAATTCTTGAACAGGTTATAACCAAAAATATGATTGGCAATTTTACCCAATGGCAATACAGACCGCGGTCTTTCTACTTTCTTTCAAATTTGTACTTTAAAACTTTATTTATTAATTTTTTTCGTTTCGGGAGCGGATTCTTACCACCAACAATTAATTCTAAACTAAAACGTCCGAACTTACAAACATCGACACTGTTCCCCTCTAAGCAATGTTTTCGACTCAAGTAAATCCAAAGCCTGCAGGACTAGAACAGAGCGAGTGGTAAAGCCGCTCGAATTTCGACCGTAAATTATAAAACGTTGGCCTGAGCCAGTGACGTTTCCTGCAGTCCAACAATTAAAGCATTTAGTGACTGCGCAGTTCTGGGAACGTCTCACAAAAGCTTTTACTTATTGAATAGGAACGCCTTGTAATTTTGTTAAAATATAAGAAATTCGAGTTCCCTCCTATATCCCCAAGCTCTGCCAATTATCCACACTGTGGTTGTTAAAGCCGCATTTAAAAGCTTAGTTATTGAAACATTGTAGGCCTGTGCTTGCTATTTACCTTTGTCAAGTAATTCCAAATTATGAAACTTCTATTGCACTTTTATAACCGTGTTATTCTATTTTAACTTTTAAGCCCAATAAAATATTACAATTAAAACCAAGAATCAGGTTTAAATTATTTTAAATAGGTCATTCCAACTTCACATGTTTTGTTATTTAAATATTTCAAACTTTAAAAAAATTATAATCCTAATGTAACAGATCTTTTATAAGCATAGTATACGCCAAAATGGTTGTAGGAAAATTGGTGCAATATATGGCAGAAGGTGAAAAGTATGCGACGCAGGTCATAAAGAGACGGAGTAGTAAATACCTTTCGATATGGAATATACTAAAAAAAAGAAAATTTGCTGTATATAAAATAAGGAATAAAAGTTACAATTTGAGAAAACCCAAATTTAATAGGAAATGTTTTATTTGTTTAGAAAAGTTCTATTTCTTCAAATAGGTCTTACTTTGCTTTCTCCACATCTAAGAAAACATTATTAATATATAATTTTGATGTTCTACGTATCTCCAATTGTGGAAAAAGCTTTCCCGTCTCTTTCCCTTCTCCCAATATTAACTTAAATTCAATCCTGGGACTTGTCACTAACCAATTCATTTGAAAAAGATTTACCTATTATAATTTCGGCTATTCGGATATCAATAATGACGTTGATAAACCGAAGTAAATTTACAAATATCAAAAAAAAAATATCGAAATATAAAGCGTGTACCTATGAAGCAAACAATATGTAGAAAACTCTATACTGCAGTAGAGCCTCGATTATTCGGATGGTTATAATCCGTACTACTGTAGAATACGCTGTAACCATTCAAATACAGGAAAAGACAATAAATAGCCAAATGCAAGGTGATAAACCCTTGAAGCAAACAACATGTATAAAACTCTTTACTGCAGTAGAGAGCCTCGATTATTCGGATGATTATAATCCGCATTACTGTAGAATCCGCTGTAACCGTTCAAATACAGGAAAAGACAATGAATAGCCAAATGCAAGGTGATAAACCCTTGAAGCAAACAACATGTATAAAACTCTATACTGCAGTAGAGCCTCGATTATTCGGATGATTATAATCCGCATTACTGTAGAATACGCTGTAACCATTCAAATACAGGAAAAGACAATAAATAGCCAAATGCAAGGTGATAAACCCTTGAAGCAAACAACATGTATAAAACTCTTTACTGCAGTAGAGAGCCTCGATTATTCGGATGATTATAATCCGCATTACTGTAGAATCCGCTGTAACCGTTCAAATACAGGAAAAGACAATGAATAGCCAAATGCAAGGTGATAAACCCTTGAAGCAAACAACATGTATAAAACTCTGTACTGTAGTAGAGCCTCGATTATTCGGATGATTATAATCCGTACTACTGTAGAATATGCTGTAACCGTTCAAATACAAGAAAAGACAATAAATAGCCAAATGCAAGGTGATAAACCCTTGAAGGAAACAACATGTATAAAACTCTGTATTGCAGTAGGCGCCTCGATTATTCGGATGGTTATAATCCGTACTACTGTAGAATCCGCTGTAACCGTTCGGAAGAGACAATAAAACGAGAGCACGACTAGGTAAGGCATCCAATATTTTTTCGGCTATAAAAGCTAACCAATAGCGTCCGTATTTTATCACTTGAAGTGTGTTAGTGCCGTGTTTTAGTTTTGCCTGTGTAAAGATAATATGATGATGTGAGCAACGATAAATATAACTTGTCACAATTAAAGACAATATGAGGTATTATTTTCAGCAAGTTTAATTTAAAGTAAAAAGACTACCTATGGACTTAAATGAATGAATGAATTAGAAGGATGTTAAGGTAAACAGTTACATTTTCTGAATTGGCATTATTTTCAATTAGTATTGAAACTGTTTTATTTGACAAATTTGGCACAATTTTATTAATTATATTTTATAATCGACTTACACCCAGAACGAACCATAACCTCAACAAGTTTAAACATTTCGGTTGAACAAGCAGACAAAACCTCATACAGCTCGTAATCACCACGATGCCTCGAGACTTTAGTCATTTCAATTTTAAAATAGACCAAGAGAAAAAATATCCAGACTGAAAAACAATAAATGTAAAGTTTTTCTAAAAGTAAAATATCGAGAGACGTAACTGCCAGTGATAAATAAGCCCCGGAGAGAGACACAGGACATGTGTATTCCACGTGCTACGTGTAGTAAATCAGATGCCACATGGCCTTGAAAACCTAACATTCAGGCTCATCAAAGGCCATCACCACCTTTCTTATTACACTTGTCTGTCAGTACGCCGGTATGTTTTCTACTTTATTAATTTTTAGTAATAAATTCAAATTTATTTGAAAATTTTTAAAAGCAGTTGCGGAAGTTTTATCGTAGTTTGAGCCATTATGAAGTTGAGTAACGGGTACGGTAAATATGTTAAGTGAAATTAAAGAACATTAGCGATACTGATAGATAGTGCAGAATCATGGCGCGAGTGGATAGGTTAGCTATGCTGGAATACGCTTATCTAAAACTGACAGATTAAGAGAAGCTTTCTTGTTAAGCATTTTATTTATCAAAGCACATTTTATAAAGAATACATTTAAAACAAAGCTTTTCGGCAACTTTGCATTATTGACATAATCAGGAGCCTATGCACCCGTCAATAGTTTAAACACACACCTCCGTGTAAAACATTTATGTATCGGTGGTTGGATAGGGTGTGAACATTACGAAAATGTTTACTCATATTAATAATAATTACGCTTTCATGGGACAATTTTCAAATCGTCAGCATACTAACAACGGATCACTAATTGCTTAGAATAATTTACTTTGGTTTAATGATAATAAAACACAAAATATATAAATATTCCGTTCCTACTCAAGTCAAAAACAATTTTATTTTAGTTACTTTTTAGTAAATAATTACAAATAGTATAAATAAAGTAACTCAACCTATGCACTAAAACAGCTGTTCTATTATATAACCTAAAACATAAAATCAGCTGTTTTACGAAATCATATGATATCACTTATTTTAAGCCAAATGGGACGAAATAACTATATTGCATACCTGGCCCCTGTTGTAAAATGTATTTCTCCAATGTAAAACTAAAATAATTCATTATTAAATTTAATTATTGAATTATTATTTGAAAAAACTGTATTAGCATCAAGTGTCTTATTAGCTAGTATTTTAACTTAAGTGTATGAAAAAAGTATGTTATTAACGATTGAAAATTCGTACAAGATAGATTATAGGTTATATAGGGAGAGTGAACTAATAGAAAGAATTGAAAAAAAAACACAAGAAACCTCTAAACACAAATATTTTCAATTTAACCTGCTGTACATTTCCGTTACTAAGTTACCATCCTCAGAGGAATTACACAAGATCCTCAATTACTAATTACTTGGAGTATGTTGTATCATACTTCCGAGGATGGTTACTTGGAAACAGAAACTTACAACAGGTGATAAGGATACAACTATTCTTTGAGCTTAGCTTGTGAGGTTATGTTAAAACAAATAAAAGACACACAAGACTCACAAATTAATCATTTATTTACTCATACGCGTCTCAATAACAAAATCATCATGAACTGAGTTGTAAGTTGGAGTTTGTAGTAGCAACACTCACTGATGATGATGACTTTGTCATTGAAACGCGTATGAGTAAATAAATGATTAATTTGTGAGTCTTGTGTATGTTTTTTATTTGTTTTAAGTGATAATGAAATTATTTGACTTTTGACTTTTCAAATTGACTTTCGATTTCAACGACATTGTAAATTCTGCTTCACCCTAAGTTATGTGTGCCCTCTGTTATTAGAGAATGGGTTAAAAGGGACTAAGCGCTGCAATGGCGGGCTGGATCCATTTTGGCTCGCCCACTTGGATATTCCGCGGATTTAGCGTAGCTGCATCAACCGGTTTCCGATGCATGTTTAGGGTAACGAGGACCGGTTCTGCCGAAGCCTATGGGGTTATGGTTTGGCCAGATACATCACGATAATGTTCGGATGTTGAAGTGAACAGATGTCACATTCATTCTGCCAGGTCATTACACAATAGGTTTGTGTTGAAATACAAGCGATGCCTTTATATTTTAACGGTTATCTAGTATCTATGTGTAAGCTTCAGCCCAATATAACGACATTCGAGACTTTTCTTTATCAATTAATAGCAGAGTAGCCTTCGTACGGGTTTGACGTATATTCGTATTCATTTAATTTGTATTTGGGTTGAATTTAATTTACTGAAAACAAATCCCAATAAATATATCGAACTATAGTTTATAAATTTACCGATTATTGTCTTGGAAAACCAAGAGAAGGAAAAGCTGCTTGTAACATGACATTTGTTAAGTATAACTAGCCTTGAAAGATAAATAACAAGAAACATTTACTATCATCTGTTTAGTTTCGTTTAAAAAGTGACTTTTATAGGTGACTACAAACACATTACTATCAACTGATTAAGCCAAGTATATAATGGAGTATAGATAAGCAGGTGTTAAGGGAGCTTTTAAGGCCAGTGGGGTGGTACCCTGATGGAATTTCTTTTAAAAACGTAGGCCTATGTGTTAACCAGGGACCTTAAAAACGTCCATGTAAAATTTCAGCTCAATGGGTTCAGTAATTTTTATATGATTGAGTAAAACACACACACACACACACACATAGCATTAGATGTTTATATAATAGTATAGATATATTGAAATCCAATAAATATATCAAACTATAAACTTACCGATTATTGTCTTGAAAAACCAAGAGAAGGAAAAGCTTCTGCTTGTAACATAACATTTGTAAAGTATAACTAGCCTCGAAAGATGAATAACAACAAACAATTACTATCTGCTGATTAAGCCAAGTATATAATGGAGAATAGATAATTTATTGTTAAGAAAGTTTTCAAGGCCAGTGGGGCGGTGGCGGAACGGAATTTCTAAATAAAAATAGACCTAGGCTATATGTTAACCAGGGACGATAAGAATGTCTATGTAAAATTTCAGCTCAATTGGTCCAGTAGTGTTTACGTGATTGAGTAATACACACACACACACACACACACGCGCGCGCGTATATAAAAAAGATACATTTAAATGCATTTGATTTTTTACAGCTAAGAAAATGTAGTTTCTTCCATAAGAAGTAATATAAACAAACAATTTTAAAGTCAATTGCTTAGATCAACAAAGAAATATTGTATATGTTACTTTTTATTTATTATTTACAACTAATATAAATAAAGTAACATAGCCTATGCGGTAAAACAGGCAGCTGTGTTTATGAAATAATATGTTATCATTTATTTTAAGCCAAATGGGTCGAAATAACAGTATTGCATATTTTGGCCCTTTTGTAAAAGTTTTTCTCCCATATAAAACTAAACTAATTAATTACTAAATTTAATAATTAAATTAATATTTTTTTAAAAATATTTGAACTTGAGTGGATGAATAAAAATTATTTTATTAATTTATTAGCGATTCAAAATTTGAACAAAATTTATAGGCCTATAAGGAGAGTGTGATCTAATAGTAGAAATTGAAACAGACAATTTATTTACAGAATCAACTTGAACAAAAGTGCATTAAATCTACGGTTATGTTGAGTTATCCGTCCAGTTACATGGCCTAGGTATGCTAATGGTACAATACGAAGGGGTCGAGCTAAGGGAGGGGATTCTATGCTGATTGATTCTACGCAGGATAGACGTCTGAGGGTGCAACCCTTTAATCAAACCTAACTTGTAACATTTCTAAAACAAAATGAATTATTTACAGAGAGCCAAAACGTACAGCTGTTACATGCCCAACCTCTTCCTACCTCAAGTGGTCTTAAAGCGATAATCATATGACGTCGCATATTAAGGATAGGCAAGGATTGAAGTAGAAACAACTGTCTAGGATGTAACAATGTATTACAGGGTAGTGTGCTGTTGTTCTGAAGTAGGCCTAATATCTATAGGGTTTAGAAGGCGGGTCTACTAGCAACACCCCCTTGTAGAAAGAATGTTAACAAACGAAAAGTAGGCTACATTATGAAATCCTGGTAGGAAAAGGCAGAAATATGGGATCGTTTGAGCAGGGTCGCGCTCCTGAGACATATCTATTCCTAATGGTGTCAATAGAGTTGTATCATTTATCCACAGACTCAATAGTGAGTTTTATATGTATTTATTTTGGTTTATAAAAACTATTTTTTAAACACTAAATACGTATTTTTAATGTCTGTATACATATATTCGATATTCAATCTTAATAAAATCACTGGTTTAGTGTTTTTTAATCATTTTTCGTTCAGGTTTTTACAGTAAGAGAAATTAAAATTGTTATTAATTCATCATCGGAAGATTTGGTTTTACATCACTCGAATTCAGATCGTTTTACCCCTTAATTACTATTTTCGATTCGTCTAATAATTGCTAAATCATTTCAAATATTTAAAATCATTTAATTAATTACAATTAATATAAATAATGTAACATAAACCATGCGTTAAAACTGTTGTTTTATAAAATTGTGTTACTTATTTTAAGCCAAGGGGACGAAATAGCCATATTGCATACTTTGCCCCTTTTAAAAATAATTTTTCCCATATAGAACTAAAGTAATTATTTATTAAATGTAATTATTGGATTAATATTTGAAAAAACTGTATTAACATTAAGTGCTATTCACTACAAGTTTTAAAAAATGTATTTAAACTTGAGTGTATAGATAAAAAGTATTTTATTCATTTATAAAAGATTGAAATTTTGAACAAGATATATATAGGGAGAGCGTGAACTAAAATAGAAGGAATTGAAAAAGGTTGTGTTTGAGGATGTAGTGCCTTTAATGTGGTTTTGACTTATAGGCCTACCTCTTTGAATTTAATTCATTTATTTGTTTATTGCTGAGAAAATAGGTGACAATTAGAGGCGCGATGAAACAGTATTAATATTTTATCCCGTTAAATTTTCTGCATTTTATCTTCTTTCTAACACTTGGGTTAGTCTCATATTTAATTGATAATTAGTGTTCTTTAAAATTAGAATCCTTAACAGGGTTTATACTACAGAGTAGTTTTTTTTTAAATTTCACACTATATATTTATTTTATAAATAGTATTTTATAGGCCTATTCATTTATTATTACAAATGTATTATATTATTTATTATATCATTCATATTTTTATTTTTATTATATTTTTTAGATTTTTACAATATTACGGGCATTTTTGCTTTTAAATTAAACTATTTTGTATTTTATCATTAAACAATTCCCTAGCTGTCGGCATGCCTGCCTCACCCTCTTTCGTCTGAAAAGTGAAAATGCAACATTCCCTTCCATAAAGCCGGCTATTGTTTCTACTTTTAACTCCCGCCAAATGTTCGACGCTCTGTCATACGCCCCTCTTCGCATGATGCTCATAATTTTCCACTCCATTACGTTGCTTATTTCTGCTATGCATGCGGATTATTAAGGAAAGAAGGAGACGGGGGGGAAAACAAACAGAGGACGGGTGCGTCGATAAAAAGAGACAGATGAAGGGGGAGATAGTACTGACTGAGATGGAAAACAAGATAGATTACATTACGGGGGTGAAATACAATAAACTTTGCAGATATATTGCCGACTCTTCGGTCTGTTTAATCATTTAACTTCAGTTTTATACGGACAAGGTAATTAAATTATCTGTATTTACATACGTTACGGTCGTTACGCACTGTACGGGATGTTACGAGCGTATTACTTTGCGCGTTTGTAATTAGCTTGGGCCTCTTAATTTGGCTGCCTCTATAAACTGCTTAGAATAACAAATCGTAGCGCAGAATATGAACACTAATGGCCAATATCAGTTTTTATGAGCAAAATATTTTATAAGTCTCAACTTCAAGGGAGAATAAATTCTCTGGACGAACACAATATACTTTGAAGTAGTTGGTTAAGCATTTGACTGCTGTCTACTGTTCTGTTTTCTACTGTAGTGAAGCAAGCAGAAATCTACGTACAACGTCCGACAGAGAACGGTTTTACTTTAAGAACTTGAATCACAATTGACATAAAAAAAACATTTAAAATGAGTTTTTACAGTTTTCCTTCTCTTGATTATCGTTTCTTTTCTTTTCTTCTATTTCTTCTCTCCCTTTTCTTCCCCTTATCCTTATCATTCTCTCAATCCATCTCATCCTGCTCTTCATTCTTCTTTCCCCCCAAACCACCTTGTCTCTTCTACTTCTTTTCTTACTTCTCTTGTTCTTCTACTTGATCCTTTAATTCTCTCACTTCTCTTTCTAGTCTTCTTCCCCCCTCTTCTTCTATCCCTTTCAACCCTTTTCCCTGATCCCCAAATAGAAACCTGTTGTGGAGTCAATACACACACGGTTTTCCAACGTCTTTTTTTTAGGGATGTTTTATATTCTTCTTTACTATTTTCTCTAGTCTATTGTTTGTCATTCTGCCAAGATGCTCACCCCTTTTCACTTGCTTCTCATTTTATCCAGCCAATATTTTTATCTTGTGATGTCTGTCCTTGTATTTCTCTTATTAGGCTATCTAGGATGTAAAGTTCCCTTCTTTAAAAAAATGATTTCTGAAACTTCTGTTTTCCTGAATACACGGTTTTCATACATTAAGACTCAATACACTTGTATACTTTTGTGTTTAGATGTGAAATAGATTTACAAGATTGGAGCTAAGAATAGATGTTTCAAAGATTACAATGAACTAATCATAACCGTAAGGGGTAAATGAATAAACGACAAGTTCGTAAATGTGTTTAGTTATATTTGTGTGAGAATGTCGCAAATGCCGTAGATCCGAGAGACCACCGTACTGTATTCGTGGCGTAACCGGCCAGGCCATGTCCAGTCGACCAGAAATCGTGTTCTTATGTTCGTACAAGAAACGTCTGCTGTTAGATGTTGGTTGACAATATTAGAAACTATTATAGGAAGTTTAATTAGGTAACGGAAAGCAATTAACATTTCTTGACGGCGGAGAAAGTGGATTTATGGTGTAGGAAGGACAGCAACATGATGCAGTATAGAAGCTGTGTGGAATATACAGCCGGTCGCATGAGAGTCTGAAAAATCTGGATTTATTTGCAACGTACTTACGCCTTAGTAACTCGGTCTAATGCAACTACTTATCGACACTGCCAAACTAGAAGCAGATTGCATTACGTAGTAAGCGTCTAATGCTATCACTTTCTTCGTGGTGGTTTTACTAACCTAACTTTTAAAACTTCTTTTTAAAATATTATTTTATATATCTGTGAAATTTTTATATATCTTGGAATAATTTCTACATAAAACATTGTATTGGTGGATAACGATAGGTATTAGCTGTTTCCGTTTGCAGTTAGAGGTTGCTTGGAGGTTATGTTTAAAAACTTCTTAAATGAAATGTAGAAAGTATACAGAAATATAATATATTTGATTACATTGTGTGATACGGTGTATTACATATGACAGTTGTTTTTAGATTGTTTACTTTCTGCATTGTACAATAGCATAAGTTGAAATGGAGGCCTATGTCTAAATATGTTATCCCTAATAAGTTAACAGTAAGTATATTTAAGTACCTTAACGCAAGCTATATTTATTACTTAAGTTCATTTACTAGGCCTTAATGTTAAGTTAAAAATATTAAAAAAATTATAAATAGACTCGCTAATGTTACGTTTCGTTTGCATGAGATTATTGCCTGTTCTATAGTACAGGAGTCTTCAACCTCTTTTACTCAAGGGCCACACCGAAAACTTTTGGAAGAAAGGCGGGCCGGCAATATTTCAGGGCAAAAAGTCTAGCCCCCTCCCCCCGTACACCCACGTCGTTTTTTCTAATCAAGAGCTCAGTGGTGGTTTTTGAGATTTTCTTGCTTAGTTTTTTACTTGTCTTCAGCTAGTTTACTTTTCACTAATAGAAACGTATTTCTTTTCACTAAAAGAAGTGGCAAGTGAGAGACGAGTACTGTACTCATTTTAAATGGTAAAAATGCTTAAAAGGAAATATTACCCAATAATTTTTTTTTCCAGTATACTCGTACTAGCTTTCCGCGGACCGGAAAAAATCTACTCGAGGGCCGGATGTGGCCCGCGGGCCGTAGGTTGGAGACCCCGGCTATAGGGCATTGGAATATACTACAGGCTATTTATCTAAAGGATATTTAAAGGTTAGAAGCAAGTATAAGGTTATGTTTCTTAGTATAGACGATTTAATGGCTATTTAGACCAACTTTATTTTATTTTATAAATCGTGTAAATAAAGCTTCTCTCTATGGGCGTATTGCGTTTTTGTATTGTTTACTCTTTTCGTGTTATTATAAATTTTTCTGCAAGTAGAAAATTATATTTATGCTTCCGCCATTTGAAAAAAACAAAAGTAGAAGAATCTTAGAAGAGCTCATAACGACGGTCCTTTTTTTGACTTTCGTGTCAGCGAGGAGTTAAAAAACAAAAGTTGTTAAATAATACAAAGAGAAAAGAACCTTAAACTGTAAGCAGCGTTCTGACACTATGTGAAATAATATCCTTGTACTGCCAGGATTTCTCCTATCAATTAAATGTTAAAAGAAATGTTTCTAATGTTTTAACATTTATTTCTTAATATTTTAATATAAACCGTTAGAAAATCTGTCGCAAGAATACCTCAAATCCGGTGAGGATAGTACAGTAATCAAGGAACAGCTGGTATACACAACTTTAAATCTGTAAATATAATGTCAAATAGAGACGAACATACGTTGACTTTAAACCTATGGAATGCTCGTGATATCCAAAAGAATAATTTCTTTCCTTTTACGTCAAAGGAGAACTAAACTATAAACATTCTTTCCAATCAGGACTCAGAGTGTCCGAAATAAAAAAAAAAGACTGACAAACAATTGAACTCAAATATGTGTGCCCATATGGATCATATTTCGTCAGGTGGTCCTGAACGAAAATGAAACAAAAAGAAAACAAAAATTTGAAGGAGACGGGAAGATCAGAGCGTGTTTACGTGGCGTAATGTAGGTCAGGAGAGTTCGAAAAAGCTTCCATCTGGGTTGTCCGACTTTGTTTAGGCGGTGGCAAACAATGGAATTACCTCTGAGTGCTAGCAGCCGGCGGAGGTCGTGAGACTTAGACACACACGTAGATACTGAACGTGTGACTTGAGCTTAGCTTCAATACTGCTCATTATGCCTTGGTTTATGAAATTGTGAGCAGGTAGACGCTTCCTTAACCAAACGCACACCAGTATACTAGCGAATTATCTTAACCTTACGGTGACAACAGTTACGGCTACACGAGGCACTTTCTATCACTTAAAGACTGTTGATATAACTCGATAAAAATATCACTGCTATTTGATATTTTACAGCAGACGAGTTTCACACAGCATCGATGCATTGTTCAATGCCGTGAGTCACGGTCAGGATTGTGTACTCATTGATTACCTTAGATCTCCGATCCATTTTAAAACTTGCAGTTTTTGTGTTGAACATCTTTAGGCTATTTTAAAATATTCTTATTGATATCACTTGGCAAAACAGTTTTGCCTTTCATTTCGTTTATTACTGAAATAGTAATTTAGCTACAAAGGTAAAGATGTTAGTCCCTACTTCATACAGTTACCTAGCTTCTTATGTCTCCAGCACGTTTGCCAAGCTTTTTTTCACGTGTTTCAAAGACTTATTTCGTACTACAGCCTACAAACACCTTCCTATTCTTTTTTACAATTAATTATTTCCAATGTCCATATCGCAATTGACATTTTTACCAAAATTGGCTAGATGTGGCTGCCGCCCCACATCTAAATAAATAACAACAAGATAGACATTAATGCTTTCATGTATATTAAAACAAGGGGTTCTCCTAAAAATGTCGGGAGTGTCTGGACACTTAGGACATCCCCTGGATATGCCCTTGGCTTCTGCAATCCAAGACAGCACGAATAAAAGAACCGGAGTGATCTCACCCAATGCGACTGGACTGACATCTAACAATCTAGCTACCTTGTGACTACTGTGGTTGTGTAAGGCAGATTTCCGACCTCACTGAAACGCAAGCATTACCTTAGTTGGGTTATTATAGTCTAGGGCCGCATCGAAAACCTTTGGAGGAATGGCGGGCCGACAATATTTCAGGGCAGAAAGTTTAGCCCCCCCCCCCATACAGCCACGACGTTTTTTCTAATCAAGAGCTCAGTATTGGTTTTTGAGATTTTCTTGCTTAGTTCTTTACATGTTTACAGCTAGTTTACTTTTCACCTATAGAGAAAAGATGTGGCAAGTGAGAGACCAGTATTGTACTCATATTTAATGGTAAAAAATGCTTAAACGAAATCTATTACCAAATAAAAATCTTTTTCAGTATGCTAGCTTTCCGCAGACCGGAAAAAATTTATTCCCGGGCCGGATGTGGCCCGCAGACCTTAGGATGGAGACCCAAGGTCTTCCTTGGGCTGTTTCAGACCACCACTGTGGCAGGTAATCCTCGTAATCCCACAACTTCACGTCAGCGATAGATCTCACGTCATCATCAGATTCGGATTTCTCTCTAGTTAGGTTTAGATACTGTTACTGAAACAATGTCAGCAAATCCTCTGGCAGGTAATCCTCGTAATCCCACAACTTCACGTCAGCGATAGATCTCACGTCATCATCAGATTCGGATTTCTCTCTAGTTAGGTTTAGATACTGTTACTGAAACAATGTCAGCAAATCCTCTGGCAGGTAATCCTCGTAATCCCACAACTTCACGTCAGCGATAGATCTCACGTCATCATCAGATTCGGATTTCTCTCTAGTTAGGTTTAGATACTGTTACTGAAACAATGTCAGCAAATCCTCTGGCAGGTAATCCTCGTAATCCCACAACTTCACGTCAGCGATAGATCTCACGTCATCATCAGATTCGGATTTCTCTCTAGTTAGGTTTAGATACTGTTACTGAAACAATGTCAGCAAATCCTCTGGCAGGTAATCCTCGTAATCCCACAACTTCACGTCAGCGATAGATCTCACGTCATCATCAGATTCGGATTTTTCTCTAGTTAGGTTTAGATACTGTTACTGAAACAATGTCAGCAAATCCTCTCACCACAACAATAGAAATATTTTACTATAAAAAAGAGGCTCGTCCGCTTCGGGAAATATTTTTTTCTCCAAGAAACAATTTTTCTCTTTAAGGATTTTTGAATATTGAAATATTTCTATCTAGTCTTTAAATGAGTTCTGGACAATCGTGGTAAGCTAAAGATTTACATTAAAATACGCCAGACTTTATAAAATCATCAAAGCAGGGCTTGGCCAGGTGACACAGTGGATAAGTTCCCACCTAACCAATTAACTTTAGCAGAAAAATATTAACCTATAAAACAAATTTATTCTACTCACCAATGCTAGATTGCAAAACTAATATTGAATAGTATGCTTTAGCAAAACAGCTTCCCGACGACACAACAATTGTGTTATTTCAAGTGCCAAAATAGCATAACATATGATTTCTAGACATAAATATGATCAATATTTTCCAGGAAGCCCCTGAATCCCTGGGTCTGCCCTCAATACATCGTCTTGGCTACGCCTTTGATACTAATAGTATTACTTTTTTTCTGTTGAATTTTTAAAAACCATTACCAAATGGCAATACCCTACTGGATATGAAGAATGGAAAGGATCGTGAATATAGGTAGAGGATATAGGAAGATTTTAGACACCAAATATGGTGACCTGCTCTCTATTGGTGTCATTAAGAGGCTTCAGTTCGTTACACGCCCTTAGGCCAATATGAAGAAGGATAGCAATAGGTAGGTAGGGTTAAGAAGAGACCGAATGATGCGGATCTGAGAAGAGGGAAAGCTTTAGCATCGCTAGAGCCGGTTTGCTTACCTAACTATACCTACTCTCACGCGAATAAAAGAGACATGTATCCGCTACACGAAAGTATGTTTAAAAACTTTATATTCTATTATTTTAATAATAGATTCATACCAACATTACAAACAAAATAAGGTTGATATTTTATTAAATATTTTGCTGTGAACGCCCAACAAGTGCATATCCCTTATTACATAAACCAGAGACACGGTAAGTAATTTATTGCCGTTAGTCCTAAATAAATTTGCATCGTAATGTTGGCAACAGGAATATAATCTTGTTACATGAAAGTAAACCTATATGCATTGGTTAGCCTGTGTAATGCAAGTAGAAACCTTAGAATGGCCCAAAGTGCATCCGGCTTCGATGTTTTCCTCAATAATCGGCTTTGGGTCTTGCAGAGTTCAAAGGAAGCGATCGTCGCGACCCCTATCTGCTACGCCCGCAATCTTCCGACTTAAAAACAGTAATTTGCAACAAACGGCCAGTGTTTTCGATCCTTCCAATTGGAAATATTTTTAAATTACGGTTATTAAATATTTAAAGAATTGCTACTCCACAAATGCTGAGCGAACTGTTGGTGCCTGTAATTTAAAGGATATTATTTCAACTAAGTGACATTTCCGGGCTGGGTTTGATAGAAAAACAAGGACAAATTGTATCAAATTTGTAGCTCACTTATATCGAATTATTGTAATTATTTTTAAATAACAATGGGCCGATTGTGGAATACGTTATTCGAACTTTGTGTGTTTCTGTTTTAATTATTTTTAAACACTTCATTCGACCCAATTAAAAGACTCCCTCGGCCCAATCTTCACTCTTTTCGATCCACATTCACCCATTCTTCTCGAAGATTTTACTGGTTCTGGGTCTGTTTCGTTATTGGCCACATACTCAGTACAGCTTATCTTCAGATTCTCAGTTCCTGAGTTAATAAATAAAATAAAAATAGCTGTAAAGCAGCACTCCCCTATTTTTACTTCAATAAATTTGTATGGTTTCTGTTTTTTTACCTTGTATTACATTTTATACCTCCTTCCACAGTCTCCAAAATGGTCTCTCCTCTTGCCAGCCTATCTTGTGGCATTATTATGCTTAATGGCAACAGAATTAACTAGATTTTATATCTCGATAGATAGTTTTACCTCGTTCATTTCGGAACCATACAAAGATTATTATTACATTTTTCTTATTACAAATGTAGGCTATTAATTATTATAACATCGCGACCTCGGTTAATAATCTAACATAATGCATTTTAATTATTTTTAACGATATTTTGCTTTAGAAATTACGTTGATGGCAACTTCTCCTCTCGAAAAAAGCACTTTGATAGATTTCAATTCCTCTCTCTTTCTCATTTTCTCTTCTCTCTGTTTTCTTCTTTAGCTCCCCATTTCCTTCTTCTTGTTTTCTCACCCTTTCTATCTTTCCCTCTCTTTCCGTCTCCCTTTCTCTTCCCCTTCCTCTTTCCTTTCTCCCCAATATTCTCCCTAACTCGTCTTACTCGTTCCTCCCAATACTCTCTCTACATCGTAGTCTCCCTCCTCTCTTACCACTTTCCCCCATTTCTCTGCGAATCCCACTCTAGATCCCCATTTTCGTTTTCTCGTTGTTCTCCTATCTACCCTTCCTTTCTGTTTCTCTCTCTCTCTCTCTCCCTTACTTTCTTTTTTCCGATACGCTATCTACTTCCTCACTTTCTTCCTCTCGAATCCCTATCCTCTCTCCTTCTCCTTGTTCCTCTCTCATCTTCCACTCGCTTTCTTCTCTCTCTTCCTAAATGTTTACCTTTGGGCAACCCTTGAGCCTACTGCATCCTTTTGACGGCCACAGTCACTCGTAAAGACAAAGAAATTGCAAAGTATTTTAATTCTGAAGCTCCCGCAGCTTAAATGGACGTTCAGTTCGACAAATACAAGCAAACATGGAGAACTTAAGCCGCTTATCATGTGCCCGAATATGTTTGAATCGATTCACCGGTCGGCTACCGTTACTTTACAGCTTGTAATTACAGGCCAAGATCGGTGCACGAGATAGGCTGCTTCAGTATAGGCTACAAATATGGCCGAGCAGCGGCGAAATCAGCATGCGCTTGCTGTGGTTTCCGCATCAAATTTATGTAATGATGAACTTTGTTGTTAAATGGAAATGAGGTCAACAATTAGCATATTTCCACAATGGCGGTTTCTGAGGTCATGGCGTGTTTGATAAACGCTTTGTTATATTCAAGATGGCGGCTTACGACGCCTAACAGGGTTGCACGCAATATCGCCCCTCATGTATCATTCCGGGTTAAATCTGGTCACCTACAAAAGAGAAGGGTTATTTATTTATGCGCCCGATATAGGAGTTGTCGTGGCCGAGGGGAGAAGGGCATTTGCGTTTTATTGTTCAAAGGTGGGTTGCGTTTCACGTTTTGAAAAAATTTTATCTCCGACGCTTTTGTTAAGTAAACTTAACTTGTTCAAACGTTAATAATGTAATAACAGGGGCTTCTTTACACAACTGGCTTGATTTTCTTTAATTTTATTTACATTCATTTTAAGAAATATTTTTTTCTGTTAACACAAACAAATTTTTAGTAGATATTTCAATTTATGATACTTTTTAGTGAACGTATTTCATTTTAGTGTCAATTAAAACTATTATACGATATTATTAAAGAGATGGCTTTTTCTAATACAATTTAAACGCAAAAAATTCCTGGCGACAAGTTTTCATTGTTTAATTTCACATACTTCTCGTTGATTTTTTTCAAAGCGCCACGGACCGAAACGCAATTTGTGCCCTTTTTTTGTAGCATCCAATTCCATCCCTTTGTACCAGGGTGACGAGCATAAGTAAAAAGTTAGTAAACAAATATGTAATGTAACATTACCCTTTGACGGGGGCTGGTAGCGTGCGATCCGAACGAATACGTGGAATCCGCGCTCCGTCGATGAATCACGAATTGTTAATTCGCTTTTATCTCGTCTCCGCGTAAGGGGGAGCTTTTCGTTTATTTTGATCCCCTCCTTGTATCGCGTTCAACCCTGTGCGGATAATTTATTCAAAAGTTCACAGTCGCAATTGCTGATATATCGCTCACCTACGACAGTTGGGGATGTATTGTTTCCTATACGTGAGCGGACTTGTCAGGGCACTTGGCTCAACTCGGTGGGTTTCACGACCTGACTGACCCAAGGATCCTAACCTCACCAACTCCAACCTAACCTAACAAAACACTTGATCTTTAATTTAAATCACCCACCATAAACGTTATAGAAATATTTTTATATAATTATACGTGTGAAGTTAATAATTAAATAGGTTTCATAACGAATAATTTCGCAACAAGTTTTTTTGCAGGCGGTACAAAAAAACCGAGTAGCCCGTCAGGACGAGTGTATAGATGTTGATGGGGGTTATTTTGAAACAAGTAGTATAAACAAACAAATAATTTTTTCAAAGTCAACTCCCACTTTACGAAAAATAATATATTAGTTACTTTTTATCAAATAATTACAAGTAATATATATATATATATATATATATATATATATATATATATATTTAATAAATTAAAAATATTTCAAAAACAAGAATACTTTTAATGAATATATTTATTCAAAGCTTTTCGCCAATAAAATAGTACCAGCATCTTCAGGGAAATAATTATCTAATCTAATAATATATATATATATATATATATATATATATATATATATAAAGTTACATAACCTATGCGTTAAAACAGGTCTACCAAGTAACCTATATCTTAAAATCAGCTGTTTTATGAAATCATTTGTTATCACGTATTTTGAGCCAAATGGGACGAAATAATTATATTGCATAGCTTGCCTCTCTTGTAAAACGCTTTCTGCAATATAAAACTAAAAGTATTACGTTAAATTTAATTATTGAATATAGGCATATATATATATATATATATATATATATATATATATATATGTGTGTGTGTGTGTGTGTGTGTGTGTATATATATATATATATATATATATATATATATATATATATATATATATATATATATATATATTGAAATAAAACTGTATCAACGTCAAGTGTCATCCACTACAAGTTTGAAAAAATGTATTTAAAGTTGATTGGATGAATAAAAACGTATTTTATTAACGATAGAACATTTGTACTAGATACATAGGCCATTAAGGAGAGTGTAAGCTAGCAGAAGGAATTGAAAAAAGGGAAGTTCTTGTTTTGTAATAACAAATGGTTTCCATCCATATCAGTTTGTTTCTTTATTGTATGACCCTCTTATAAAAAAAACTGCAAATTTGCACGTCGTCAACTTGTGCGCCTAGCTCCTTGGCTGGCATTTGGGGCGAATACAAACTATGTTATTACTACAGAAAGGATTATAGTAATTAAATATGTTGTAACAATGACGTAAGATATTCCTTTAACCGTTGTGGTTTCCTGGCGGGACCGAACGCGTGTCCGTTGAAACGGAAACGAACGAAACTCAAATCTTGAAATTTATTTCGTTATCCACTATATCAAGGCTACGCGTGTGGGGGCGAGCGAAAGGGTACATAAATTTTGAGCGCACTACAATGCTCAGAACGTTTTTTTCATGAATTGGAGATTTGTTGTGCGCCAGCTGCTTCCGGCCGGCGATGTAGAGATGAAGCAATTAACCGCCTTGCATACCTGAGCAGGCAATAACTAATTGCACTCATAACATGTGTTATTAAATATAATTTGTTTACACGCCTTATCGTGTCGCGTGCATCAGGCGCCGACATGGTTAACGTCCGTATTTAATTAGCAATATACAAATATGACACTTCCGCCGCACGCAAGGCTGGCGCTATGATTGAGGCGATTACACGCGCTTTTAGCTCAGATCCACCCGTTTAGTGTCCGCATGTTCAAACCAGATTTAAAACACTTTTACAGCCTTCTCTTTATTAACTTAAATCAATAAACATTTCAGTTTATTTATTTAACAAGTAATATAAACGAAAATTATTTAAAGTCAATTCCCACTTGGGTCAACAAAGAAAAAACATATTTAGTTAATTTTATTAAAAAACTATTATAAATAAAGTAGTATTTTTGAACTTGAATGATGAATGAACTTGAATAAAAAGTATTTTATTAACGATTGAAAATTAGAACAAGATGTAGCCTATATATAAAAAGAGTATAAACTAATAGAAAGAATTGAAAAAAATGTACTCGACTATTGACTCCATTAAGTAATAAAATGTTTAGGCTATAATAAAACACTTCGTTTTCATTCGTTTTGTCTATTTCCTTTTTTTTCTTTCGTATTTTTTCCTTTTTATTTCTGTTGGTATACTTGAGATAAATCGAGTTTGGTTTTGTGATTTATCTGTAGTCAACCCCTATGGTCATTTAATGTAAATGAAATACGACTTGCTGTTGCATTGTGGCCTTGGCTTCATTGTCGATTGCATTAAATCAGACAGCCATCGTATTGGGTAAATAATTTTGGGGTAGATTTTTCTTTAACGTAATATCCCTGTTTATTCTTACGGTTGGTTATGTAGTAAATTTGCATTTCACACGAAAAAAAGAGAGAGAAAGAGGTTTAGGAAGAGGTAGTCGTTATATAAAGAGAGAGTGAGTGAGAGAGGGAGAAGAAATGAGAGCACAAGATTAGATAAACAGGGCTAGAGAGGAAAACACAAATGAGAAGGGAAAGGACAAAGTAAGAAACAGGGGGGGAATGAGACGCAAACTAAGGAGAACGTAATGAAGAAGAAAGTTAGATAGAGAGAGAGAGAGAGAGAGAGAGAGAGAAGAAATGAGAGCACAAGATTAGATAAACAGGGCGAGAGAGGAAAACACAAATGAGAAGGGAAAGGACAAAGTAAGAAACAGGGGGGGTATGAGACGCAAACTATAGAGAACGTAATGAAGAAGAAAGTTAGATAGAGAGAGAGAGAGAGAGAGAGAGAGAGAGAGAGAAGAAATCAGAGCACAAGATAGATAAACAGGGCGAGAGGAGAAAACATAAAAGAAAAGGGAGAGGACAAAGTAAGAAACAGGGAGAAGAAGAGAGATGCAAAATAAAGAGAAAACTATGAAGAAGAAAGTTAGAAAGAGAGAGAGAGAGAGAGAAAGAGAGAGAGAGGCAAATTAAAGAGAAAAAGAAGGGAGAAAGTAAGACAGTGAGGGATGTTTCGTTCACCCTTATCTCACTTACCCTTACTGAAGTAGTAAACACTACGAATAACATTGAAAGTGAAATTAGAGTTTTTTGTATATTCTTCCTCCTCTTTCCTCCCTTCGTCTTATTTCCCCTTTATACTTAAGTCATGCTATAAATAAAATATATTTATAACCATTACATTTTTAAAAATTCTTTTCATTTAATGTTATATTTAATTAAAATATTTTTTAAATCGTGAAAATGTAGGCCTATATTTGTAGGTAAAGCTAGACGCAAATTAAGTATGTTATTTAATTACCAATGTTATCCATTCATTGTTTTTATGGTTCTCGTTGAAAATGACAGACACACAAAGTGAAACGTGCACCATAACTGAGTGTACTACTATTAGTAAAGTGTTTGTTGTTTTAAAACTTCAAATTATGAATGCAAATACAAAAAAAATTGGTGCTAGTATTTGTAAATTGTCTCAAACAAACGTAGAAGCGTGGTAGCGACAGCGAAGAATCTGCTGATCAACAACAACCGACTTGTCCAAACACCCTCCTGTTGCAAAGTACGGCCGCGAAACGAAGGAGCAAATATTACAAAAGCGCCAAAACTTCAAGCGTTGGATAACAAATGACTATAGACAATTTCTAACGGCTCTCCTATAACGCTTACAAATCGCACGACACGGAACGACTCCGTTGTTTACACCTTTCCCGTTGTAGTCGCTAGTATCGAGGAACATTAGTCTCAGACTATGCCCTGGGGAATCGCTGACTTGTTGAATAACGTGTCATGTTGTTTGCCAAAACATTCTTAAAGCGATGACACGCAAGTAAACACTAAACGCTCACTGTGTTTTAGTGTAGGAAATCACACAATTAACACTCATTAAATTTTTGTTATAATACACTTCGATTAATGAGGGCATTTAAACTTAAATCACTCAGAAAATACTAGCTATGAGGACATTATATGCAACACTAAATGTTAGGCTACAGCTAGACCTCGTGTAGCCCAGGAAAGCCTTATCAATAATCTTCTCCTTCTTATATTCATATTGCATTCTGTCGTTCTTAAGAATGTGTCCCTCATTATAGTTAACACAAAGAAATGTTTTACAGCTTTTTATACTGTTAAATAAAGTTAGGGAGAATAATTAAAATAGGCAAATACTAAAAAACAATCACTCTTACTGTCACTAATTACTAGTCTCGGCCACTATGTCACCTTCATCAGTGATGGCATTTTTAAAAACCTGATTAAACTAGTATAACTTTTTATTATTTACATTTATAAACCATTTAATTTATTTTATAAAAATGAAAATACATCTCAATATTTATTCATAAATACTTCTTTTTATCCAAATATTTAAATTGCGTTTACCTTTTGTTTAAATAGTTTTTTTTTTCAACAAAAAACCTCTTACAACCCTATTAAACGTAATAATATCAGTCAGAGACAGATTTATGACCTTTGCACAAGAGATATCCCCCCTATATTCAGTACCAGGGGGGTTTATATCCCTACTTTTCTAGCTACATTTATTGTAGTCGTGCCGACGATAGTCGTCTCAACTGATCGCCTAAAGTAACAAACACTATTAGTTGGTGGTTTTTGTATTTTATTTACTTATTTACAGTTTCTCTACTCTTCCGGATATTTCTAAGTACTTGCATTTCCCAGTTTTGTGTTTTACCACTTGCTTTGCTTTGCGTATGAATAGCAGATACAAAAGTAATCTTAATTGCTATTTAAATTTGTGGTTTGCACAAAAATATCTCCACTTTCTATTTTTTTCCATTAAAATATAACTTTATAAATAAACTTTATAGACTAGGTTTAATTTTATGCACATTTACATTTCATTATTTTTGTTATTATTGCTAATTTCTTTTGCAGGTATGTCATACAATACGATGCCTTATGAACCCGACAGTAGTGTTACGGGCCTCACCTGGTTCTAATCAAGCCTTGCTTACTTTAAATATCGTGTGTATTTAAAAATACTGTAAGTATTGTTTTCTACTCTCTCTCTCTCTCTCTCTCTCCCTCTCCTCTCTCCCTCTCCTCTCTCTCTCCCTCTCTCTCTCCCCTCTCTCTATCCCCCTCTCTCTCCCCCCTCTCTCTCTGTCTCTTTCTCTCTCTATCTCTCTCTCTCTCTCTCCCTCTCTCTCTCATCTTATTTAGCTCATTTACAGAGAGAGTGTGTGTGTGTTTATATATAGTCTACTGATGTATAGTAATAATATATGCTATTGAAGTTATTGGAATGTTTTATAGGCAATTACTTTTTAAGAATATCCAGCTAAATTGGAATTGAGAAACAACAGCAAAAACTAAGGAAGTAGTAAAAATACAATGTTCAGAGAGCTGAGAAAGCGGTCAACAAAGCTTCACCTGTGCCCAAAGTGGAGTGATTTACAGATGGTATTGTTGTAAGGCAGGTGCTCGAAAAAGGGGCCATAATAAATCAACACTGAACACAATGCAAACCATTCAGAGTCATAAACTTTTGACTTTTGTTTGACTTCTCTGTAAAACAAAAATGTCCAACTTATACAGCCTATTAGTTAGGTTTTCAAATCGGTGATGGATATATTTCTGCGGAGACTGACACGAGTGTTGTTTGTGAATAATGGGAGAATAGACAAAAAAGTAAATTTATGTTTTTAACATTTTCACTGCAGTTGTGTTTTCAGTCTCTCAACCCCCGTTGTGGTAAAGTTGAGCGTTGCTTTTGGTTTTGTTTTAGTATTTTTTTCTAGCATTTTCACTATTGATTGTAGTTGCTTTACGTAAGAAAAAAGTTTCATAAAAAAGAAATGATTTATATATAACCTCTAAATAACTTTTAACTTAAGTCGAAAACAGCTCTTGACATTGACTACCACCATGGCTTCCCCGGTAAGGTTCCATCCCCCGAACATTATCCTGGCTACGCCACTGACTGCTAATAAAAATGTGTTTAAACATATAAAACAGGCATCAAAGGTATTATATAATGAAAAAATGTCTTACAAATAAAAAACTATATCAATAAATTGAAAATGCATTTCTATGTCGTTCCTCTAAGAGCATGATGAAACCCATAACCTAAATACGTAGGCAACTATATTTCATACTACTTCGGTTAACCGGTAATCGGATAATAGAGGCCCTACTATACATAAAATATGTTATTAAACTTCTATTTCTTTAAAAGAGTATGCAATTATAATTTTTGCCTCAAATAACCCCATACTTACATAGTACAAAAACGAGCCATTAATAAGTCTTTTGTGCTATTGTCCGCTAGTTGAGATATAGCGGTGTATTGTGGGCCAGAGCGTGCTGTTGGGAGGGGGCGTACAATTTGCATGCCGGCCTCACTTAATGCAACAAAGTTAATAACACGTCGTAAAGCTTATCTCTTAGTTTTCCTCCATGATAAGCATTATGCTAATGTACGCATTTAATTTAACGCTTACGGGACTAATTTCCAACCCTTGGGAGCAATTAATAATATGGATTTATGAAGATACGGGTATCACAATGAACTACCAAAACCGGAAGTTGTCAATTAACAGCTAGCTAAGACGGAAGTAAAGCGAGCAATGCTGTATTTATTTGTACACCTCAACATTTGCCAGATGGTGGCCATAGATTGCCGTAGACCGCCTAGTGGTTTCATTAGAATTAGGCGACTACATGGTAAATGCGAATTGCTAACTGAACTCTTGACCAGAAACACTTCTGATAAAAACAAAATGTTGCCTTTAACAGACGCATACTTAAATTGTCTATAATTAACATCTTTTATAAGATTCCGAATTTTTCCCTGATACTGAAATTTTCTATACTTAATATACCTACACCTGTGATTCGATTGCGAATTGTTCCCTAATACTGAAATTTTCTATACTTAATATACCTACACCTTTTATTCGATTCCGAATTTTTCCCTTATACTGAAATCTTCTATACTTTATATAAGCCTACACCTTTTATACGATTCTGAATTTTTCCCTTATACTAAAATTTTCTATATTTAATATACCTACACCTGTGATTAGATTCCGAATTTTTCCCTTATACTGAAATTTTCTATACTTTATATAAGCCTACACCTTTTATACGATTCCGAATTTTTCCGTAATACTGAAATTTTCTATACTTAATATACCTACACCTTTTATTCGATTCCAAATTTTTCCCTTATACTGAAATTTTCTATACTTTATATAAGCCTACACAATTCTGAATTTTTCCCTTATACTGAAATTTTCTATACTTTATATAAACCTACACCTTTTATACGATTCTGAATTTTTCCCTTATACTGAAATTTTCTATACTTAATATACCTACACCTTTTATTCGATTCGGAATTTCTCCCTTATACTGAAATTTTCTATACTTTATATAAGCCTACACCTTTTATACGATTCTGAAATTTTCCCTTATACAGAAATTTTCTATACTTAATATACCTACACCTTTTATTCGATTCGGAATTGTTCCCTAATACTGAAATTTTCTATACTTAATATACCTACACTTTTCATACGATTCCGAATTTTTCCCTAATACTGAAATTTTCTATACTTAATATACCTACACTTTTCATACGATTCCGAATTTTTCCCTAATACTGAAATTTTCTACACTTTATATAAGCCTACACCTTTTATACGATTCCGAATTTTTCCCTTATACTGAAATTTTCTATACTTTATATAAGCCTACATCTTTTATTCGATTCGGAATTTTTCCCTAATACTGAAATTTTCTATACTTAATATACCTACACTTTTCATACGATTCCGAATTTTTCCCTAATACTGAAATTTTCTATACTTAATATACCTACACTTTTCATACGATTCCGAATTTTTCCGTAATACTGAAATTTTCTATACTTAATATACCTACACCTGTGTTTAGATTCCGAATTTTTCCCTTATACTGAAATTTTCTATACTTAATATACCTACACCTTTTATACGATTCCGAATTTTTCCCTTATACTGAAATTTTCTATACTTTATATAAGCCTACACCTTTTATACGATTCTGAATTTTTCCCTTATACTGAAATTTTCTATACTTAATATACCTACACCTTTTATTCGATTCGGAATTTTTCCCTTATACTGAAAGTTTCTATACTTAATATACCTACACCTTTTATTCGATTCGGAATTGTTCCCTAATACTAAAATTTTCTATACTTAATATACCTACACTTTTCATTCGATTCCGAATTTTTCCCTAATACTGAAATTTTCTATAACTAATATACCTACACTTTTCATACGATTCCGAATTTTTCCCTTATACTGAAATTTTCTATACTTAATATACCTACACCTTTTATTCGATTCGGAATTTTTCCCTTATACTGAAATTTTCTATACTTAATATACCTACACCTTTTATTCGATTCGGAATTTTTCCCTTATACTGAAAGTTTCTATATTTAATATACCTACACTTTTCATACGATTCCGAATTTTTCCCTAATACTGAAATTTTCTATACTTAATATACCTACACTTTTCATACGATTCCGAATTTTTCCCTTATACTGAAATTTTCTATACTTAATATACCTACACTTTCATACGATTCCGAATTTTTCCCTAATACTGAAATTTTCTATACTTAATATACCTACACTTTTCATACGATTCCGAATTTTTCCCTAATACAGAAATTTTCTATACTTAATATACCTACACTTTTCATACGATTCCGAATTTTTCCCTAATACTGAAATTTTCTATACTTAATATACCTACACTTTTCATACGATTCCGAATTTTTCCCTTATACTGAAATTTTCTATACTTTATATACCTACACTTTTCATACGATTCCGAATTTTTCCCTTATACTGAAATTTTCTATACTTAATATACCTACACCTTTTATTCGATTCGGAATTGTTCCTTAATACTGAAATTTTCTATACTTAATATACCTACACTTTTCATACGATTCCGAATTTTTCCCTAATACTGAAATTTTCTATACCTAATATACCTACACTTTTCATACGATTCCGAATTTTTCCCTTATACTGAAATTTTCTATACTTTATATAAGCCTACACCTTTTATACGATTCTGAATTTTTCCCTTATACTGAAATTTTCTATACTTAATATACCTACACCTTTTATTCGATTCGGAATTTTTCCCTAATACTGAAATTTTCTATACTTAATATACCTACACTTTTCATACGATTCCGAATTTTTCCCTAATACTGAAATTTTCTATACTTAATATACCTACACTTTTCATACGATTCCGAACTTTTCCGTAATACTGAAATTTTCTATACTTAATATACCTACACTTTTCATACGATTCCGAATTTTTCCCTAATACTGAAATTTTCTATACTTAATATACCTACACTTTTCATACGATTCCGAATTTTTCCCTTATACTGAAATTTTCTATACTTAATATACCTACACTTTTCATACGATTCCGAATTTTTCCCTTATACTGAAATTTTCTATACTTAATATACCTACACCTTTTATTCGATTCGGAATTGTTCCATAATACTGAAATTTTCTATACTTAATATACCTACACTTTTCATACGATTCCGAATTTTTCCCTAATACTGAAATTTTCTATACTTAATATACCTACACTTTTCATACGATTCCGAATTTTTCCCTTATACTGAAATTTTCTATACTTTATATAAGCCTACACCTTTTATACGATTCTGAATTTTTCCCTTATACTGAAATTTTCTATACTTAATATACCTACACCTTTTATTCGATTCGGAATTTTTCCCTAATACTGAAATTTTCTATACTTAATATACCTACACTTTTCATACGATTCCGAATTTTTCCCTAATACTGAAATTTTCTATACTTAATATACCTACACTTTTCATACGATTCCGAACTTTTCCGTAATACTGAAATTTTCTATACTTAATATACCTACACTTTTCATACGATTCCGAATTTTTCCGTAATACTGAAATTTTCTATACTTAATATACCTACACTTTTCATACGATTCCGAGTTTTTCCGTAATACTGAAATTTTCTATACTTAATATACCTACACTTTTTATATGATTCCGAATTCTTCCGTAATAATTTTCTCTATTTTCCCTCTATTTTTCCCGTCCTCTTTACATCCGAGAAAATTCTACTCGTTCTGAAGATTTACTTGATTGAAGTTCTTGTCTCTCTGTTTTTTTTAACATTCACTAAACAAGTAAATTAACTTAATAACTAGTTATCTATCAATTGCTAGCAATATTTACCGATAATGTATTATACCTCAGTATGTTACAACGTTATAGTACTACTTCGACTTTATCAAATTCTTTTTAATTCTCTTTTCTCTCCCAGTACCAGAGAGTTGCTACTTCCAGCTCACCATACCCCTCTCAGATAGGGTTTGTCTATAGATTTAACTTTAAAATATTCGAAATTAAATTAAATTTTTAAAAAAAATATGTCTCTTGGTTGAATTTGAACTGAATGACTATTTGTTTGAAATCCAGCTGTCAACTGCAAGTTATCAAATATGTAGTAATTCAGTTCTAATTCAACATAAAGACATATTTTTTTTAAATAGTGAATTAATGTTTGAAAAAACTGTATTAACATCAAGAGTCATCCACTACAAATTTAGAAAAATGTATTTGAAGTTAAGTGGAAGAATAAACAGTGTTTTATTAAAGACTGAAAATTTGAACAAGATACAGGCCCCAGGCCTATAGGCTAAATATAAACAAGTAGGCCCCCTAATATAAAAAAAAAATTTGTAAAGTAAATTCCCTCTGAGAATAACAAAGAAAAATTTTATATTAGTTACCCTAGAGCACTATTTATGATATTGTGTGATAACTATGACAACAATTCAAGGTTGTACAATGAAGAGGTTTCTACGACAACCAGATGGGCAAGAAAATCATAAACATCTTTCAGAAATATACTTCTAGGTATTGGAAAGTTGGCTAGTGCCAAGGATTCTCAGTTTGAATCCCACAAATTTATTAATTTAGTTTTTGAAAAATATTTTAAAAAACTGTAATAACATAGGTTTAAACTGTAGGTTATAAAAAATTTTATTTCAACTTGATTGGATGAATAAAAACGAATTTTATTAACAATTGAAAATTTGTATAAGATATATATCAGAAGAGCGTGAGCAAGTAGAAAATATTTAATGTATATATATATATATATATATAGGCCTATACCCTAGTAGTAGTGGTTTAATATTTATTAATAAAAAGTAATTAAAACAAAATGTTTCTTTGTTGACCTAAGTAGGAATTAATTTGAATTTTGCTTATATTGGCCTACATAAGTCTACTTGTTTTAATCTAATCACAGTGCTTTGAAATCTCTGATTTTTTTTTTCATACCCTACTGTTGAAATAAAAATTCCATAGATATCAACAACAATTCAAAAAACTAAACAATGTTCTTTAAATATTAAACTTCTAAAACCGAAAATAACATAAAGAGATTGAAAGAGCGGCTAAAGGTAACTCCACCTGAGTACACAGCGAGCCAGCATAGCCCACATGATCTCGTCAAGGCTGAAGTATGACATGAACCAGAGCATAGTTGTATATTATGTTTTCTGGGGGTTTATGTTATATTTCGAGGAAGGCGAGGTCTGCTGCTAAACATTACCGACAGAAGTCTGTCACCACGTTAAACAAGGCTGGATACATCCGACGCCCGCTTTAATCAACACGGGAATTTTAACGAGTTCAAAAACAGAAAACATTGTCTTATACACACAACAGAAAATTTATTTGAATTATTATTAAATATATTTTAAGCTAAAATTGTAATTTTAACTATAAATCTAAACAGTGCTATAATGGACAGTTTAATTTTAATTAATAAAATATTATTTCAATACAGGGCCTACTGTATTTATAATTTAAAAAGTAATAATATTTAAAAATCATATTTCGAAATTAAAAATTTATTATTATTAATAATTAAAAGTTTAATAATTTGGTAAAATTGATCAACTAGCATAGGTTTTTTCCAGTCATTTTAATTATTCCGTAGAGAATTTGATTAAACTTGAAACTCTTTCCGAAGAACAATCCTCAGTTCACACTCTCCCTGTGTGTGAATATATATATATATATATATATATATATATATATATATATATATATATATATATATATATATATATATATATATAGGATATATATTTATATATAATATGTTTCCTTGTATAGTAATTAAAAACAACTCAGATTATTCAAATACAAGAATTATTTATTAATTTATATTCAAAGGTTTTCGTTGATAGACAGTACCAACATCATCAGGAAGATCTTGCATCATTTTATTATTTATTTCTGATGATGTTGGTACTGTTTACAAACGAAAAGCTTTGAATATAAATTAATAAATAATTCTTGTATTTGAATAATCGTAGTTGTTTTTGTATATATATATATGTATGTATGTATATATAAGCATATCTAGTTCAAATTTTCAATCGTTTAAAAAATACTTTTTATCCATCCACTCAAGTTGAAATTATTTTGTAGTGGATGAAAATTGATTTTTATACAGTCTTCAAATAATAGTTCATTGAATAAATTTAATTAATTAATTTCAGTTTTATTTGTGAGAAAAACATTTCACAAAAGGGGCAAGGTATGCAATATAGTAACTTATCTTAAAATAGGTGATAACATACGATTTCATGAAACAGCTAATTTTATGTTATAGGATATGTGGTAGAACAGTTATTTAACGCATATGTTATGTTACTTTATTTATAATATTATATTTATTTAATAAAAAGTAACTAAAATAAAAGTTTTCTTTGTTGACTTAAGTAGAAATAGACTTTAAAAACTGTTTGCTTATATTGCTTACGAGCTATATTTTCGAGCTAGGTTTAAATCATTGACAATCTTCCAGCTGGGGGCTGTAAATATACCCAATAACGAGTTTAGTCAACATAAAATAAATCCTATTGCTATAAAAAAAAAAACTAACGAAAAACTGTCAGAAAGCGCAAAAACCTAACTTAACGCAAATGAATGCCCGCCCTCTAGAGCCCGTGCTGGCCATTGGGCAAGACGCTCCCCAGCGGGTAATAAATAATAATGAAGAATATATATGATAAAAGCGTAAGAAGAAATAACGTGGCGTAACTTAAAGGACACATGCCAGCCCATTAGGGTTTCTCTCTCTCTCTCTCCGCGTCACTTCATAAACTGTAATATAATATACTATAAAATAACGAGCCTTTATATTTGCTATTTATTTAATAGTGGAGCTATTTTACGATATACGTAGTCATGTTAGGCACAGGTCAAGCGACGTACAAGTATTTTGAATTAGTTTACATTTATACTGGAGCATTTATGTTACATATTAGAGAGTACAGAATATTTACATTTATATTATACAATACTATTAATTTACAAACAAATAATATTTTTAATTGAATATTTTCTTGAGCAAATGTGGCCTAATGTTATAATAATTAAATAAAAAACCCACTAACCATAATATAACTTTATTTAATCACTTGATGTGCATTTCGGTTAAAAGTAATCATCTTCTGAAGATGGTTACCTGGTAACAGAAATGTACATCAAGTGATTAAATAAAGTTATATTGCGGTTAGTGTTATTTTTTATTTAATTATTAAAACAATTAATACTCAAAAATATTTTTAATGCCAATTCTTACGTAAGTACACAAAGAATTTGTTTTCTCTTACTTTTATTAAATAATTACAATTATTAAAAGAAAAATAACATACATAACCTATGGGTTAAAACAGCTGTTCTAGCACATAATCTACAACATGAAATCAGCTGTTTTATGAAATCATTTGTTCACATCTTTATATTTAATTCTCAAAAACAGCTGCAAGGAATATAACCAACAGAACGTGGATTATCAGAAGTAACCTGGGCATAGAGTACTTCGGATAATCGAAAACTCGAATATCGCGGACTATCAACTAGTAATATTAACAATGTTTTAAAGTCAATTCCTACTCAAGCCAAAACAGAAAAATTTTATTTTAGTTAGTTTTCATTTAATAATTACAATTAAAAGTAAATTGCTATTTAATTATTATATAAATATAAATAAATCAACATAACCTATGCATTAAACCACTGTTCTATGACATAACCAATAACAAAAACCGCTATCAGTGGTTTTAAGATATCATATATTACCATTTATTTTAAGCCAAATGGGACAAAATAACTATACCTTGCTCCTTTTATGAAAAATGTTTCCCAATATAAAATTAAATTATTTCATTTAATTTAATTACTGAGTTAATATTTGAAAGAACTGTATTAACATCAATTGTCATTCACTACAAATTTAACAAAATGTAATCCATTTGAACTTGAGCGGATGAATAAAATCGTATTTTATTAATGGTTGAAATTTTGAAGAAGATATATATCAGGAGAGTGTGAGCTAATAGAAGTAACTGCATGAAAAAAATACCTGACCTGACTTGGCCTTTTCGTGGAGAGGTGTGAACGAGAATAATTGAAACAACAGTACTGAACAAGTTATTATTTTTTTAAAAGATTTTTCATTTACAAAACAAGGTTATGTGATAAGCAGCAAGTATTCGATCAACGCCTATTCTGCATTGTTGCAAGCCTTGTTATAATTCCGGTTAAACATTATGTTTTCGAAACGATATTCTTGAGAGACTGAGCTAGATTGTTTAAGCTTGATTATTTATGTAGCTTAGCATTTTGAATATTAAAAAGAAAATTATTAATTATGTTTTTATTACAATGGCAACACCGAATGAATATTTGGTATTATCCTACTTTAGGATCCTATAGTATGGAGACATGTAGTAAATCTGTGGTATTATCCTACTTTAGGATTTTATAATATGGAGACATGTAGTAAATCTGTGGTATTAAGATACTTTAGGATCTTATAATATGGAGACATGTAGTAAATCTGTGGTATTATCCTACTTTAGGATCTTATAATATGGAGACCTGTAGTAAATCTGTGGTATTAAGATACTTTAGGATCTTATAATATGGAGACATGTAGTAAATCTGTGGTATTATCCTACTTTAGGATTTTATAATATGGAGACATGTAGTAAATCTGTGGTATTATCCTACTTTAGGATCTTATAATATGGAGACATGTAGTAAATCTGTGGTATTAAGATACTTTAGGATCTTATAATATGGAGACATGTAGTAAATCTGTGGTATTATCCTACTTTAGGATCTTATAATATGGAGACATGTAGTAAATCTGTGGTATTATCCTACTTTAGGATCTTATAATATGGAGACATGTAGTAAATCTGTGGTATTATCCTACTTTAGGATTTTATAATATGGAGACATATAGTAAATCTGTGGTATTATCCTAATTTAGGATTTTATAATATGGAGACATGTAGTAAATCCTTGGTATTAAGATACTTTAGGATCTTATAATATGGAGACATGTAGTAAATCTGTGGTATTATCCTACTTTAGGATCTTATAATATGGAGACCTGTAGTAAATCTGTGGTATTAAGATACTTTAGGATCTTATAATATGGAGACATGTAGTAAATCTGTGGTATTATCCTACTTTAGGATTTTATAATATGGAGACATGTAGACTAGTAAATCTGTGGTATTATCCTACTTTAGGATTTTATAATATGGAGACATGTAGACTAGTAAATCTGTGGTATTATCCTACTTTAGGATTTTATAATATGGAGACGTGTAGTAAATCTGTGGTATAATACTACTTTAGGATTTTATAATATGGAGACATGTAGTAAATCTGTGGTATAATACTACTTTAGGATTTTATAATATGTAGACATGTAGTAAATCTGTGGTATTACGTCTACTTCGTGACTTTAAAATATGGAAACCCAGAATGAATCTGTGGTATTATCCGATTTAAGGGGTTTTATAATCTTTAGGGTTTTGTAATATCAAATGATTAAATGAATCTGTGATATTAGCCTAGTTTACCGTTTTATAATATGGATGCAGTGAGTGAGTCTGTAGTATTAGCCTATTTTAGGGTTTTATAATATGTGAACATGGAGTGAATCTGTGGAACTAGCCTGCTTTATGGTATTACAATATTAAAACACTGAATGAATCTGAAGTATTAACCTAATTTAGGGTTATATAGTATGCAAACACTAAGTGAATCTGTAGTATTAGCCTATTTTAGGGTTTTATTATACGGAAGCAGGGAGTGAATCTGTAGTATTAGCCTACTTTAGGGTTTTATAATATGGGAACATGAATCTGTGGGACTAGCCTGCTGTAGGGTATCACAATATTATAACAATGAATGAATCTGAGGTATTAACCTAATTTAGGGTTTTATAGTATGAAAACACTAAGTGAATCTGTAGTATTAGCCTACTTTAGTGTTTTATAATATGGAAACAGTAAGTGAATCTGTAGTATTAGCCTACTTTAGGGATTTAGGTATAATATGGAAGCCAGGAGTGAACCTGTAGTATTAGCCTACTTTACGGTTTTATACCGTTGATAGTTTCAGTAAAGCTAGCCTAATCTCTGAAAACGAAAGACCTCTAAAGAATTGCAAAAGGCAATAATGAGTTTAAAATATTTTTTGTTAGCACACGTTCTAATAACATTTAGATAATACAACCTAACACTCTTCTCGAGGCTTAGAAATGGATAACGCTCTTGTAAGAAGGTATGAAGCTGTGGGATCTACATGAAATTAGATGGAACTAAGGGCAGAAAAAAAATTTCCCCTGCTACTGGCAATGGAGTAAACTTATATAGGAATGCTATAATTTTACTAGTTTCACAAAGGAATGGGAACATTTATGTGAAGTGGATTTCGATCTGTGGGTAAAATCTGGGATGAGCTGGGAAAGCTGTGTTAACAATCTCAACACTGAAATGCACAAGGATAACGATAAAGAAGAAGCACATTACTAGTTTTGTGAATAGCAGTAACCATGTTGAATGTAAGAGGTTTTCCATAGCTTTTAGTCAAGTGAAAAAAAATAGCAAAAGAACATAATAAATCATACTGGTTTTTTTAGGATTTGTTTATTTAAAAATATAAATGAACGTTACGGAAGGAAAATTAGGATTTTCGCGAGGGTAGACACGTGGTCGAGATGGCACATATTACTTTTATTATTACAGTCGCCATTCTGGATGCCTTGTAAAGAAAATTTTGTTGTCGCCGTAACGATCTGTGCTCAAAATAAGAAACGATTTTTATAGCCGAGACAGTTCGCGCGGACTGTTATTTTATGATTGTAGTGCCATAAAAATGTGTTAAAATGTTACTGTGATGTGGCGTGTTTATGTGTCCAGAAGTGCAAGCCGTTGTCCACGTTTTACTGAGGCTACTAACATATAACCATAACTGTAAGGTTGCGCTGTGTGCGTCTCGGCCGTGCGTATGCCGAGAGATTGTAAACATTTGCTTCGAAAAGACAACTATAGTCATTTTATACCTCGGTTGTATCGATTCTTCGTGTGATCGTATTTCGTCCGGCAACAGAATTAACGCTGGAGTATAGAAATTCAGTTTTCATAATCGGAAAGTGGGAGTTGTTACCTCAGCAGTGCTGCAATTATTGTATCAACTTTACGGATATCGGGCTGTCACTAATTCTTTGTGCGCTATTTCAGCGTTTCGAATTGGATATTCCAGAACGCAATAAACACACAGTTGTTTGTGAATCTCTCTCTCCATCGTTGACTCCCCTTCTAACTCTCTCTCTCTCTCCCTCCCTCCCACAATTTTGTTGTTATTACTTTTTAACAAATAATAAGTGTTTAAAAAAGTTGCATAGCAGAAGTTATGTTTAAAACTCACATTCTCTTTCTGCCCTTCTTTTTCCGTCTTTTACTTTCTTCTCTCTCTTTGTCCTAGAGAATTAAAAACTCTCACAATTGTGTTACTATTACCTTTTAACAAGTAACAAGTGTTTACAAAAGTTGCAAAGCGGAAGATATGTTTAAAACTCACATTCTCTTCCTGCCACTCTCTTTCCCTCTTTTACTCTCTCCTTCTCTCTCTTTCCTTCTAGAGAGTTAAAAGCTCTTACAAATGTGTTATTACTTTTTAACAGGTAACACGGGTTTACAGAAGTAAACGTTCTCTTTTTGGCTCTCTCTTTCCCAATTTTGGTCTCTCCTTCTCTCTCTTCCTTCTAGAGAGTTAAACGCTCTTACAATTATGTTATTATTATTTGTTTAACAAGTAACAAGTGATTACAGAAGTAGTGGTTAACACTCACATTCTCTTGTTGGCTCTCTCTTTCCCAATTTTGGTTTCTCCTTCTCTCTCTTCCTTCTAGAGAGTTAAAAGCTCTTACAAATGTGTTATTATTACTTTTTAACAAGTAACAAGTTATTAGAGAAGTAGTGGTTAATACTCCCATTATTTTTCTGCCCCTCTCTTTCCCTCTTTTGCTCTCTCCTTCTCTCTCTTCCTTCTAGAGAGTTAAGAGCTCTTACAATTATGTTATTATTATTTGTTTAACAAGTAACAAGTGATTACAGAAGTAGTGGTTAACACTCACATTCTCTTTTTGGCTCTCTCTTTCCCAATTTTGGTTTCTCCTTCTCTCTCTTCCTTCTAGAGAGTTAAACGCTCTTACAATTATGTTATTATTATTTGTTTAACAAGTAACAAGTAACAAGTGATTACAGAAGTAGTGGTTAACACTCACATTCTCTTTTTGGCTCTCTCTTTCCCAATTTTGGTCTCTCCTTCTCTCTCTTCCTTCTAGAGAGTTAAACGCTCTTACAATTATGTTATAATTATTTGTTTAACAAGTAACAAGTGATTACAGAAGTAGTGGTTAACACTCACATTCTCTTTTTGGCTCTCTCTTTCCCAATTTTGGTCTCTCCTTCTCTCTCTTCCTTCTAGAGAGTTAAACGCTCTTACAATTATGTTATTATTATTTGTTTAACAAGTAACAAGTGATTACAGAAGTAGTGGTTAACACTCACATTCTCTTTTTGGCTCTCTCTTTCCCAATTTTGGTCTCTCCTTCTCTCTCTTCCTTCTAGAGAGTTAAACGCTCTTACAATTATGTTATTATTATTTGTTTAACAAGTAACAAGTGATTACAGAAGTAGTGGTTAACACTCACATTCTCTTTTTGGCTCTCTCTTTCCCAATTTTGGTTTCTCCTTCTCTCTCTTCCTTCTAGAGAGTTAAAAGCTCTTACAAATGTGTTATTATTACTTTTTAACAAGTAACAAGTTATTAGAGAAGTAGTGGTTAATACTCCCATTATTTTTCTGCCCCTCTCTTTCCCTCTTTTGCTCTCTCCTTCTCTCTCTTCCTTCTAGAGAGTTAAGAGCTCTTACAATTATGTTATTATTATTTGTTTAACAAGTAACAAGTGATTACAGAAGTAGTGGTTAACACTCACATTCTCTTTTTGGCTCTCTCTTTCCCAATTTTGGTTTCTCCTTCTCTCTCTTCCTTCTAGAGAGTTAAACGCTCTTACAATTATGTTATTATTATTTGTTTAACAAGTAACAAGTAACAAGTGATTACAGAAGTAGTGGTTAACACTCACATTCTCTTTTTGGCTCTCTCTTTCCCAATTTTGGTCTCTCCTTCTCTCTCTTCCTTCTAGAGAGTTAAACGCTCTTACAATTATGTTATAATTATTTGTTTAACAAGTAACAAGTGATTACAGAAGTAGTGGTTAACACTCACATTCTCTTTTTGGCTCTCTCTTTCCCAATTTTGGTCTCTCCTTCTCTCTCTTCCTTCTAGAGAGTTAAACGCTCTTACAATTATGTTATTATTATTTGTTTAACAAGTAACAAGTGATTACAGAAGTAGTGGTTAACACTCACATTCTCTTTTTGGCTCTCTCTTTCCCAATTTTGGTCTCTCCTTCTCTCTCTTCCTTCTAGAGAGTCAAACGCTCTTACAATTATGTTATTATTATTTGTTTAACAAGTAACAAGTGATTACAGAAGTAGTGGTTAACACTCACATTCTCTTTTTGGCTCTCTCTTTCCCAATTTCGGTCTCTCCTTCTCTCTCTTCCTTCTAGAGAGTTAAACGCTCTTACAATTATGTTATAATTATTTGTTTAACAAGTAACAAGTGATTACAAAAGTTGGAAAGCAAAAGTAGGGGTTAAAACTCACATTAATAAAATTTTTCATTAGATTTTTAAAATTTAATTAGGCTTACTTTGAAATATTTTTTGTCATATCAGACTAAAAAATCGTCATATTAAGCGAAGTTCGCTATGCAGTTAAGCACTTAAGGCTATCTTCACCTTACGTGAATATAACATTGTGATTTCACACCTAAAATAAATGAAACTAAGGAAGGCGTCATGAGAGAGAAACTAGCGGAGGTGATCGACGTGGCAGAACAGAGATGAAGTAGAAGGAAAGTATAAATGTATGATCGAAAACAAAGAAAACCTTGAGAAAGTTGCGCAATCACAACGCATGTCTACGACTTTCGAACAAAGGTCGACCGTATTAAAAGGTTCCAACGTACTTAATAATGTGAATTTCCCATTCATTGTTCAGACCTTTAATCCACAGAAAATATTTACACCACCTACAATCGGAACCAAGGGTTGCGGCGCGCGTATTTTAATAAAACTAAAAGACACCCTTGGCCGAGTTAAACGCATTTTGTAGATTTGTTAAATAAAGTAAAACTTTTAAAGCGAGCGAGTGGAGCCCCAACACCGTTAGCCCATTGATTTACACCCTTACCTATATATAATAGGCAACATTTCGCCTTATATCGAGCGTCCAAGTCAGCCGACTTGGTCA
>JBAIZL010000004.1:217577421-217657421 GCA_036971475.1 Prosapia bicincta
GTTTTTAAGAAAAAAACTTTTTTTTAACTTGTAGTGGATGACACCAGATCCGATTATCCGAAGTACTCTATGCCCAGGTTACTTCTCATAGTCAACGTTCTGTTGGTTACATTCCTGGCAGTTGTTTTTAAGAAAAAAACTTTTTTTCAACTTGTAGTGGATGACACCAGATCCGATTATCCGAAGTACTCTATGCCCAGGTTACTTCTCATAGTCAACGTTCTGTTGGTTACATTCCTGGCAGTTGTTTTTAAGAAAAAAACTTTTTTTTCAACTTGTAGTGGATGACACCAGATCCGATTATCCGAAGTACTCTATGCCCAGGTTACTTCTCATAGTCAACGTTCTGTTGGTTACATTCCTTGCAGCTGTTTTTAAGAAAAAAACTTTTTTTTTAACTTGTAGTGGATGACACCAGATCCGATTATCCGAAGTACTCTATGCCCAGGTTACTTCTCATAGTCAACGTTCTGTTGGTTACATTCCTGGCAGTTGTTTTTAAGAAAAAAACTTTTTTTTCAACTTGTAGTGGATGACACCAGATCCGATTATCCGAAGTACTCTATGCCCAGGTTACTTCTCATAGTCAACGTTCTGTTGGTTACATTCCTGGCAGTTGTTTTTAAGAAAAAAACTTTTTTTTCAACTTGTAGTGGATGACACCAGATCCGATTATCCGAAGTACTCTATGCCCAGGTTACTTCTCATAGTCAACGTTCTGTTGGTTACATTCCTTGCAGTTGTTTTTAAGAAAAAAAACATTTTTTTAACATGTAGTGGATGACACCAGATCCGATTATCCGAAGTACTCTATGCCCAGGTTACTTCTCATAGTCAACGTTCTGTTGGTTACATTCCTTGCAGTTGTTTTTAAGAATTCACTATAAAGATGTGAACCTGCTAGCTCCAGCCCATCTTTATCTCCATACATCGTCTGTCTACGAGTCCACCCATATTCATTCAAACATAAGATGGTACATCCAAATATGATCGTTTCCAGTAATTCCGACGTCAATCCATTTAAAGTATTCCAGAAATGTAAGAAGAACTGGGGAATTCTGTCCTGAAATTTAATCTACTGTATTTTTTCAATAAAATATTAGCGAAAAACCCAATGCTACAAAAATATTAAAAAATAACTAATATTACAAGTTACCTAAGATTAAATAGTGATGACGATTATGATGTTGTTGTTGATGATGATGATGATGAGGAGGAGGAGGAGGAAGAGGAGGAGGAGGAGGATAATGATGATTGCATATGTACGAAATGTACATAGGAGTTTAATCTTAAATAACTTGTAATATTAGTTCTTTTTATTGTTTTTGTGGTGTTGGGGGCTTTCCACAATATTGTACCACTGTGCTTTTGATATTCTATGCAGTATTTTTCACTAATCACCGCTTATAGAATCAGCTGATCAGATCGATGAGCCGAGTTGTTCAGAACATCTGTAGGTAACGAGTCAACATTTAGCGTTACGAAATATTTAACTCTCCTTCAGTACGTGCTTCTGAATGCAGTTACTGTTTTCGCAAATAATCTCATCACGCTATGCTATTAGAATTCCTCTTGCCCGACATTACACGAGAGAAAGTAATACATTCATCCTGCAAACGGAACTGTACGAATCTAGGAGCTAGGTAGATGACATTTTTCGAAGCCCCCCTACGTACATACCTGACAAGGACAAAAACTTCAAGCTCTTTGTCCAGAAACAAAGCGGTTTGTCGAGTACAATAAGGATGTCGGTGGGAGGATAAAGTTGAGGGATTTGATATGACCGAAGTGCCATCGCCGTTGTGTGTCATTGGTCCCACGTCCCACCTGGCTAGAAGTGGTTTAATAACACCGCCATATTTGCGCCATATTCGGTTTTCCCTATTGTTGTACGAAGGAAGGGTTTGTAGGAATTAACATACTTGGAAACTTACGCGACCGGGCTGGCAGGAGAACAAGAGGGAGCTGATGGGCAGCTACCTCTGTCAAACTGATTGACAAGAAATCTGTCTTCCTATTTATTTCCGGTACTGAAATCATTAGAGCAGCTTAAGCTAGGATACATTCTGAAATTATTGGTTGTGTGTGTGTGTGTATGGGGGACATATTTTGTAAGGATTCGAATATTTTCAGGATCCGTTCACAATTATATGGGCTAAGTTTTTACCTTCTACATTCAATACAACAGTAAAATAAATAATGTATGTTTTATAACTCAAAAGTTTAAAAAAATATAAATTATAAATAAATAAAATTTATGTTTTATACTTTATGTAGATCTGAACTATAGTTTTCCGTAAAGAAACGTTAAAGACCCAAAGACAAGACTAATTTTAAGAAAAAATAGCTATTATTTACAAACACAATTAAATAAAACCTCTATACCACAAATGACTTTTTTCTTTTATTTAAAACCTTATGTAAACTTCGATTGCATAGCAATCATCCTCAGAGGCAATTTACAATAAAAATACAATAAATATTATTTTTATTGTAAATTACCTCTGAGGATGATTGCTATGCAATCGAAATGTACATAAGGCTTTAAATAAAAGAAAAACTTCATTTGTGGTATAGAGGTTTTATTTATTTGTGCTAAACATTACGCCACAGTTGTTTTATACAGTTATTATTTACAAAGTTACAAGCTTTTAAGTAAAACACTGTAAATAGACCAATTCAACGTGAACATTTATATAGACCTACATAACACGTGTTAAAATTCTGAAAATTTTCGCTGAACTGCCAAAAGCATATTATTCAGATTAAAATAGTAGGGTTGAAGATAACTCTCCCCCTTGATTGTGGATGAAAATGCCTCGTTGATTTTCAGGGTCGTATCCCTGAACTACTCTCCTCACAAACGTTACACAGAATGCACTCATTTATAAAATCAATTTTAGAAGGATTAGACAATTATAAAGTTCGAACGGTAGGCTTGTAGGCCTATAGGCTTGTAGGCCTATAGGCCTATGTGCCAGCGGAGCTGTATGCGCTGATTCAAATTATTATATGTTCTGAAAACATCGTTCAGATTTCCCCTCTTACTTCCTATACTGATCTCGGTTACTATTATAGATTTAATGCTTCACATGCCCAACACTTGAATCTTTATCACATTAAAGGCTTACAAAAACCACTAAAATGTTGACGTAAGTAATCTCCGAAAACCTCTTGTTGCAACAATACAAAAAAACAATTTTAAACACCAATGCAATTCTATTGTTTTCTACTAATATTTTGAGGATCAAGGGCCAAGTTTTCCTTTATGGTTTATTTCAATTTTTTTTATAGCCTATATACAAAATAGATAATAGTTTATTAGTCTTTTATTGCTTCCATACACAAATAGATTTTACTGAAGATTTATACAGTTGTTTCTAGAAATATTACAAAAACGTTTCCTGTTTTAAATCTGCAAACACTGCCAGCTTGTTCTTAGTGCCGTCCGGTACTGCTAATGTCCAAAAAGTCTCTTGAACCTATTTAGTCAGTAGTAACCAAAAACGATGATGAGCTTTAATAAATTAAAGAAAATATTTTCAAAACTAATTATGGACTAACCGAAAATTTAATTACAATACTTTAAACAACACATCTTGTATTATATAGTCGTAGTTTGCGGTTTTAATTACTGAGTATCAGGACAGAATTAAAACCATAAAATTGCATTAATAAATAAAAATGCTATTAATTACAGCGTGGAATGCTACGATTCGGTCGAATTTAACACAATTCATTCATGTTAAGTTTTCTGTGCATATTTTACATTTCGAATGAATTAGGGCGCCCATTGAACATAAGCAGTGGTTGGATTCGTCAGACGCTTACGGAAAGAAAAGCAAAGCTGTTTAAAAACAACTGTGGTTTTATGGAGAGTAATCCTGGTATTCGTTTTTAAATCTTTGATTTCGGTTTTTGAACACAGAATTATAAAGATAATATAGATCACAAAAAAACCTAATTGTTAAAATTAAATAGGCCTCAGGAAATACTAATACTTGCTGTGGAATCCACTCTAAACTACAGCTACAATAAAAGTGTTAAATTAAATAGGCCTAAGGAAATGCTAATACTTGCTGTGGAATCCACTCTAAACTACAGCTACAATAAAAGTGTTAAATTAAATAGGCCTAAGGAAATACTAATACTTGCTGTGGAATCCACTCTAAACTACAGCTACAATAAAAGTGTTAAATTAAATAGGCCTAAGGAAATACTAATACTTGCTGTGGAATCCACTCTAAACTACAGCTACAATAAAAGTGTTAAATTAAATAGGCCTAAGGAAATACTAATACTTGCTGTGGAATCCACTCTAAACTACAGCTACAATAAAAATGTTAAATTAAATAGGCCTAAGGAAATGCTAATACTTGCTGTGGAATCCACTCTAAACTACAGCTACAATAAAAATGTTAAATTAAATAGGACTAAGGAAATGCTAATACTTGCTGTGGAATCCACTCTAAACTACAGCTACAATAAAAGTGTTAAATTAAATAGGCCTAAGGAAATACTAATACTTGCTGTGGAATCCACTCTAAACTACAGCTACAATAAAAGTGTTAAATTAAATAGGCCTAAGGAAATACTAATACTTGCTGTGGAATCCACTCTAAACTACAGCTACAGTAAAAGTGTTAAATTAAATAGGCCTAAGGAAATACTAATACTTGCTGTGGAATCCACTCTAAACTACAGCTACAATAAAAGTGTTAAATTAAATAGGCCTAAGGAAATATTAATACTTGGTGTGGAATCCACTCTAAACTACAGCTACAATAAAAGTGTTAAATTAAATAGGCCTAAGGAAATATTAATACTTGGTGTGGAATCCACTCTAAACTACAGCTACAATAAAAGTGTTAAATTAAATAGGCCTAAGGAAATACTAATACTTAGTGTGGAATCCACTCTAAACTACAGCTACAATAAAAATGTTAAATTAAATAGGCCTAAGGAAATGCTAATACTTGCTGTGGAATCCACTCTAAACTACAGCTACAATAAAAGTGTTAAATAGGCCAAGGAAATACTAATACTTGCTGTGGAATCCACTCTAAACTACAGCTACAATAAAAGTGTTAAATTAAATAGGCCTAAGGAAATACTAATACTTGCTGTGGAATCCACTCTAAACTACAGCTACAATAAAAGTGTTAAATTAAATAGGCCTAAGGAAATACTAATACTTGCTGTGGAATCCACTCTAAACTACAGCTACAATAAAAGTGTTAAATTAAATAGGCCTAAGGAAATGCTAATACTTGCTGTGGAATCTACTCTAAACTACAGCTACAATAAAAGTGTTAAATAGGCCAAGGAAATACTAATACTTGCTGTGGAATCCACTCTAAACTACAGCTACAATAAAAGTGTTAAATTAAATAGGCCTAAGGAAATACTAATACTTGCTGTGGAATCCACTCTAAACTACAGCTACAGTAAAAGTGTTAAATTAAATAGGCCTAAGGAAATACTAATACTTGCTGTGGAATCCACTCTAAACTACAGCTACAATAAAAGTGTTAAATTAAATAGGCCTAAGGAAATATTAATACTTGGTGTGGAATCCACTCTAAACTACAGCTACAATAAAAGTGTTAAATTAAATAGGCCTAAGGAAATATTAATACTTGGTGTGGAATCCACTCTAAACTACAGCTACAATAAAAGTGTTAAATTAAATAGGCCTAAGGAAATACTAATACTTGCTGTGGAATCCACTCTAAACTACAGCTACAATAAAAATGTTAAATTAAATAGGCCTAAGGAAATGCTAATACTTGCTGTGGAATCCACTCTAAACTACAGCTACAATAAAAGTGTTAAATTAAATAGGCCTAAGGAAATACTAATACTTGCTGTGGAATCCACTCTAAACTACAGCTACAATAAAAGTGTTAAATTAAATAGGCCTAAGGAAATACTAATACTTGCTGTGGAATCCACTCTAAACTACAGCTACAATAAAAGTGTTAAATTAAATAGGCCTAAGGAAATACTAATACTTGCTGTGGAATCCACTCTAAACTACAGCTACAATAAAAGTGTTAAATTAAATAGGCCTAAGGAAATACTAATACTTGCTGTGGAATCCACTCTAAACTACAGCTACAATAAAAGTGTTAAATTAAATAGGCCTAAGGAAATGCTAATACTTGCTGTGGAATCTACTCTAAACTACAGCTACAATAAAAGTGTTAAATAGGCCAAGGAAATACTAATACTTGCTGTGGAATCCACTCTAAACTACAGCTACAATAAAAGTGTTAAATTAAATAGGCCTAAGGAAATACTAATACTTGCTGTGGAATCCACTCTAAACTACAGCTACAATAAAAGTGTTAAATTAAATAGGCCTAAGGAAATACTAATACTTGCTGTGGAATCCACTCTAAACTACAGCTACAATAAAAGTGTTAAATTAAATAGGCCTAAGGAAATACTAATACTTGCTGTGGAATCCACTCTAAACTACAGCTACAATAAAAGTGTTAAATTAAATAGGCCTAAGGAAATGCTAATACTTGCTGTGGAATCTACTCTAAACTACAGCTACAATAAAAGTGTTAAATAGGCCAAGGAAATACTAATACTTGCTGTGGAATCCACTCTAAACTACAGCTACAATAAAAGTGTTAAATTAAATAGGCCTAAGGAAATGCTAATACTTGCTGTGGAATCCACTCTAAACTACAGCTACAATAAATTGTTAAATTAAATAGGCCTAAGGAAATACTAATACTTGCTGTGGAATCCACTCTAAACTACAGCTACAATAAAAGTGTTAAATTAAATAGGCCTAAGGAAATACTAATACTTGCTGTGGAATCCACTCTAAACTACAGCTACAATAAAAGTGTTAAATTAAATAGGCCTAAGGAAATATTAATACTTGGTGTGGAATCCACTCTAAACTACAGCTACAATAAAAGTGTTAAATTAAATAGGCCTAAGGAAATACTAATACTTGCTGTGGAATCCACTCTAAACTACAGCTACAATAAAAGTGTTAAATTAAATAGGCCTAAGGAAATACTAATACTTGCTGTGGAATCCACTCTAAACTACAGCTACAATAAAAGTGTTAAATTAAATAGGCCAAGGAAATGCTAATACTTGCTGTGGAATCTACTCTAAACTACAGCTACAATAAAAGTGTTAAATTAAATAGGCCAAGGAAATACTAATACTTGCTGTGGAATCCACTCTAAACTACAGCTACAATAAAAGTGTTAAATTAAATAGGCCTAAGGAAATACTAATACTTGCTGTGGAATCCACTCTAAACTACAGCTACAATAAAAGTGTTAAATTAAATAGGCCTAAGGAAATATTAATACTTGGTGTGGAATCCACTCTAAACTACAGCTACAATAAAAGTGTTAAATTAAATAGGCCTAAGGAAATGCTAATACTTGCTGTGGAATCCACTCTAAACTACAGCTACAATAAAAGTGTTAAATTAAATAGGCCTAAGGAAATACTAATACTTGGTGTGGAATCCACTCTAAACTACAGCTACAATAAAAGTGTTAAATTAAATAGGCCTAAGGAAATACTAATACTTGGTGTGGAATCCACTCTAAACTACAGCTACAATAAAAGTTAATATAGTTTTCTAAAAGCGGGAAGTAAATCTCCCATTTTAAGCCTCGACGGGTTTCCACCACGAATGCCTAATTTAAGTAAAAATTAAGACTATTTTGACAGGATCCAAGAGATATTTCAGCTGTGAAGGATAATCCCCATTATATGGCACATGCGACAGAAGCCATTAACCTGGGGTGGAGATATTTTGGGACAGTTTTAGATTTATCACAACAGCTGAGTATATCTCGGACTGGCAGTAGACAATCTGCGCACAGATAAGGTTGGTTAACACTGTGAGCGTTTAGTTCGGCGGTGGTTTGTGCAACAAAATGCACAGCAAAAATAGAATTTTTGTAATATCTCGATGGATAAAGGCTCTAACGTGCAGGAAATTCCATCCAATGTATTTTATAAATAGTTTGGTCATAACGGCTGTAAATACTGAATACCTTGAAATGCAATAGTGATTCTTTGTATGGAAAACGCTGTCATAAATCTTCTAATAGGCTAATCTTGAATTTTAATAAAATCGATAAATCTTAACCGCTTAATAATAATACAGTTCACCAAAAACCGAACATAACGATATATACCTAAGTCTAAGCAAACCATTGAAGTAGTAAAAACCTTAAGAACGCTATAAAATACAATGTAGGACTACTAGAACAAAACACGTCACGGCACAAAATAAAAACAGATGTATATAGCCCTTTAGATATTGGCCAGTCGAGGGAAACTAATATCATGAAGGATTAAACTCGTGGGTTAACTTATATTTAGGCCTTTATCTAAGATTTTTGCAGGAACACTGCAAAAAGCATTTATTAATTACTTTACTAAAATCACATTCGTTTTCTCAAAAAAAAATGTTTAAGCCTAATAATTTACAGTTATCTAAGTGTAACATATATTCTTGTGTTTATAGTAGTTTATTTTCATGATACAATTTTCATAAAAATAATATTAACTATAGGTTTTAGAACTCTTTTTTCTTCCTCACACTACTACGCTTTATTCACCTTAATTGAGCGTTTTTGCTAAATATGTCTGTTGTTTCATTTTCATTTTTACGAAAATAATTTTGTACACAAATCTTAAAACAAGGATTTTGTTATCACTTCATGTATATAGAGAAATATGGGTCTATTTTTAATATAACATAACAAGGAAGTTAAGTTCAGAAATCTTTTTAACTTTAACGGCGTGTAAAATTACCTCTTTGTAAGCTAATTATATCCCTTTCCTTTTCTCCCTCTTCATCTCCTCTCTCCCTCCCTTAACACTCTTTCTCACTCACCCCACTCACACTTCCACTCTTTATCTTCCCTTTCTTCCTTCCCTTCATCTACTCTCTCTCTCACACTCTCTCTCTCTCTCTCTCTCTCTCTCTCTCTCTTACACACACACAAACTCTCTTACTTAACTCTATTTGTCTCTCATTCTCACTCACTTTCACCCTTTATCTCCCCTTTCTCTTCCCCTTCATCTCCTCTCACGCTTTCTTACTTAACTCTCTTTCTCTCTCACCCTCACTCACACTTTCACTCTTCATCTTCCTTTCATCTCCTTTCTCCTTCTCTTACTCAACTCTCTTTCTCTCTTATCCTCACCCACTTTTACTCTTTATATCCCCTTTCTCCCTCCTTTCATCTCCTGTCTCCTTCTCTGTCTGTCATCTTACTTACCTCTTTTTCTCTCTCTCCCTCACTCACACTTTCGCTTTTCATCTTCCCTTAATCTCCTCTCTCCTTCTCTTACTCAACTCTCTTTCTCTCTCTTCCTCACTGACTTTCATCCTTTATATTCCCTTTCTCCTTTCTTTCATCTCCTGTTTCCTTCTCTATCTGTCATCTTACTTACCTCTTCTTCACTCTCACCCTCACTCATTCTTTCGATTTTTATTTTCAGTTTCTCCGTCTCTTTATCTCCTCTCTCACTCTCTTAGCTTTTTTTTCTTTCACACTCAATCACACTTTCACTCTTTATTTGTTCATCCTTATTTATTAAAAAATTAAAATGTAAAATCTGTTGTCTATATTTTTTTAAAGTTAAACATTCCCGTTCCTCACGAGAATCACGAAGAGTTTTTATTTTCCAGCAATTTATTCTTATTTTATTACACATTATCCAACGTCAACATGAAGGGTTTGAAAAGATGCCTTGATATAAACGCCCACACCGTACCTTTGGCCACAGATCTCACGCAACGATTAACCTAACCTCAACAAAGAAGACATTGTGGCCGTACACAGTTACACGTGTCTATTAAGTTCACAAAATGGCCGTCTCGTGTATAATTAAACTATTTAAAATAAGCGCACATTATTTCGTCCATATTTATCCGGCCGACAGTAATATAGCGATCAACAATTAAAGCATATTAACATAAATCTGAAACTGTAATGCGGCCTATTAAAATGCAAAACACTTTGTTAAGCCTAACTTGCAGCATATTTGTGGCAGTGTTGGTCTCATTGCTTGGAACCAATCCAAAATTACACAAAGCTACCTGGGTAATTACAAATCCCTAGCCTCTTTATTTATGCTAGCATTTCGTACGGCCTAACGCGACGAACGTCCTGTTACCACTGTTTGCAGGCCTACCAGCTACTTTTCAAGGCCGATACATTCAGCTAATTAAAACAGACGTTGAAATATAGGCGATGTTTTATATCGTTTTTATATAGGCTGTCCACGTATTTAGAAGGAATCGAAGGCAGGCAGTTGCGTCCTTTTGTAACAAATTACCTACGAGAAATATTTCCTTGATAAATTCTTCTTTATTCAAAGCCTATTTGTTATTAGTTGACAACTGGAAAATAGGACCTCTCCATTTGTTAATGTCATCCTCATAGTCCTATCTTTGTTTTATATAAATGTATCACTCAATCTACTTTCTTTCGTAACACACACACACACTCACACAGATCTTATACTATGTCATTGAAACGCGCCTGATATTACAGTTTTTATAATTGTGAGTCGTAGCCTAACTATTCTTTTGTTTATAGCCTTCACTCACAAGCCAGCATATAATCTGGCTAATATGGCATATAATCTGGTTTATTTACATATAGTCTGTTCAATTTTTTCATAACGGGTAGGGCCTACTGATTGTTTTAATGTCATGGAATTTCACACACACTCGAAATATTTCTTACATTATTAACAGAAAATCACTGAATTTCTTAAAATATGCAAACAATTTATTCTGGCGAATTTGACTGCAAGCCAGCAACTTCCAGCTGTTCCCAAGAGATTAGTTTAAAATGTTGTCACGTGAAGCAGCACTTTACACACAACCAGATGTTTGATTCAACAGCTGTTTCACAGCCTACTTGTAGGCGAGTAAAATATGTTTACCTACTTTAAAAAAATTATAATAGGCTATCATTTTATTTTTGTAATTTCGTGCCCTTATATGATTGATAGTTTTTTTCATAGTTTTATAGTATTTTATGAAGACTATTAGAAATGTCTGTTTTTGTGTTAAATGAGTGGTTACATACTCGTATGTTCGTAGAGTTATTTATCACTGATATATTTAACATAGGCTACATAACATTTGCTTTACAAAAAACCATCAAATAGTTATACCATGTTCCCTTTGATTTTGAACTTTTCGAACAGAGTAGCATAGGCCTTTTTATACATAGACCATATTTAGTCCCACTTTTTTTATAGAATCCAGTATATTTTTAGACATCTAAACAAACCATTGTTTTCGAAATGTTATAAATTGTCGACAAAAAGGAAAGTATAAAAATATTTCCAATGAAAATGTAGGTTAAACGTAACACACACACACACACACACACACACACACACACACACGCTACATTGGTTACTTTTATCCTCACCATTAAAAATTACAATGTAAAGACGTGCTTAGTATTCGTGGAAGTCCAGCTTCTTATATTTTTCTAACACTTTTCCAAAAACCTTCCTCTATAATTGCCATTGAGCTTCGCTTATTAGAGGAGCTTAAACGGGAAATTAATTTTAAAAACGGCTGACTTAAGTAATAACTACCTCTGCTCCCAGTGTAAAGAGATATATTGTCCAATCCTTGATTCTAAATTTATTCCACCTGACTCTCCCACTCTCACTTGAGAGTAGCTCAACAATAGAGATGTTACGTTAAATGCTATGTTTACATAACGTCTAACGAAAACAGAAAGTTATATTGTGGAAGGGATTGCACTTCAATCGTTCTCTCTCTCTCTCTCTCTCTCACACACACACACACACACACACACACACACACACACACACACACACACACACATTTATAGAGAAAGAAAGAAGAGACGATGGAAAATAGTACCCAAATTACTTGTCCAAACCAAAGTAACCGTCCATAAACTAAATAGGCCAAACAAAGAATCTTTCATGACTTTTTCGATCTGTCATTCAAAAATATGATATTCCAAGTTAAAGCTTAGTATTTGCTTAAACACTTAACTTGAAGCCGGCTAGCATGACTTAAGTAAAATTCTTTACTTTCATGTTTTAGGCCTAATAAAGGAAAATATGAATATAGCCTTCTATAACTTGTACTCGTGACTTAGCCTATACATAGTTATAGGTTCACACCTTTACCTACTTAAGTTTGTTTTTATTTTTTCATTTACTTTGGTTCATTAAATACCTTAGGGAAATGTTTCTCCTTGAGTTATTCGTGTAATAATTTCCTACAAAGATGATTACTTTCCAATCGAAATGTACAATAGTATTTATATTAAATGTTTTTTTGTCGTAAGAGGTTTTATTTGTTTATAATAAAAAATTACACCAAAGTGGCTCCCATTTATTAAATGTATAAGCCTACTATTTATTCGTGTAAAGTTTATTCGAATTAAATTTCATATTTTAAGCTGGTTAAATCTGAAAAACAACTTTGTTAATTACGAATACAAGGCTATAACCCAACCTCTCAGGTTCTACAACTTGATTTTCAATTTATTTAAAAACTATAGTTTGTTTTAATTAAATACTTAATACAAATACAACTGATGCCTCGCTAACAGTATCAGAGTTGGCCAGAATGTCGTACAGCTTGGGTACCTGAGCCCACATCAGAAAGCATTGTTGCTATTGGCGCTCTTTGAAGTCCGGTCCAATAAAAAGGCGATTCCAAGCCCCGGCCGTGCCATTGTTGATCACACTCGGATTTGCGGCACACTTAAAGCGAACAATGTCATAGAAAAGGTTTAATTGCGGGGGCAGACGGACGGACACCCTCAACATCTTGACTTCAGCTGCCCTTTAACATCTGCAGCTAATCCATTACTCCGGTCATTCTATTGGTCATCATCGAGCATTGTCCGTTCCGGTAACGGCCGACTGCAATTACTTCGCCCGATCTGGCCCAATTCGATTTCGTTGATCATTCCCGAATCATCGCGAGTGGACCGGCCGAAATTGAGTTAGGCGTACTGTAGTATAAATGCGTTTAAAAGGTCGGCTGTTACTCTAGGCCTATAGATCAATACAATGTGATGGCTTTACATGACCGAGGGGGTATTAGCGGGCCAAGCTTCTCTATCCACGCGATCCATGATGCCGTCAAATCGGAGGAGATTCCTGTCCAGGCTTTCACCATACACTTTACCCCATCCACGCTATACATTTATATTAAGTAATAATAAACGTACGTAGCTCCTACTAGTTTTAATTCACAGTTATTTAATGCTATAGGCCTACGTAGCTAGGATATTATCTGGGCGAGGATAACACTAATCTTTCTAACTATAGCGTTTTTTTTTAAATACAAACAAATAAAAACCAGCAATCAATATGTTTACAATAGCCTATAGGAAACGCCAATATTTTAAAGTACTCTTCATTTATTTATTTAATATTAAAGCAACCTTTTCCTAACCGGACAAGGTTGTAAACTACTGTACTTTACTGTAGCATAAAATAACGCTGCTTATATATATATATATATATGTATAGTTACAAACTAAATACCATAATAAATAATTACTTACAGGATCATATAAATAAAAAAAAACCGGGTAGAGGGTTAGCTTCGTAAAAGGAACGAACGTTTAGAAACGCGTCAGCAAGTAAGCAATTACGTATTCACTTAGTTAAGTAGTTTAAATTTAGTTTAATCAGTGAATTCAAAACGATTACATCAAGAAGCTTATATAGACTATAGTTTTATATCTGTTGTTATGTTGAGGTAAGGTTTAGTTATTTTTATAAAATTAAAGCTATTTGTTGTTTGCTAGACTTGAAATCTCCTGTTCGGAATGTATTTGTAACGTACGTGAAGTGTTTGCCAAACAAAACCCGACCACACCTCTTACAAAAAGCGATTACCTTTTGTACCTTTCGCCGACATATTGCTTTACAAAACTAGAAACATATTTCAGCCATGATGGTGAGCAACCACAACGTCAATTAGGGCCGTACAAAGGTTATCCCCGAATATTGGCACCCAGCCGGTCAAACTGGTTCTAGCACCTTATAAAGTATCGGGACAAGTTTCATTTTGAAAATAAAAACAACGCAGAAAAGGGAGGCAAAACATTTTGAATTTGCGAATTTTACTGCCGAACTGGAGTCGTTAATTTTCCCTTTGAATTTCGTGCGCGCCTTTTTGTGTAAATTTGGCCATTAACGCTCGGCTAGTTTTATTTATAAATCAGCGTGGAATTCTTCAGAGGCGTTGGATATACCGAGGATGACAGTAGTGTTTATTTATGCCCCGTACCTTTATGTAGTCACCGACCTCACGCCCACTACCACTTATTGTTTCGCGTGATCAACGGCCCCAGTTTATTAAATGATAAATTACCTACACAGAACTTATATTTACATAGCTGAAACAAAAGTGTTGGCAAAGATTCTTCTGATTCTGATGGCCTTAGACATTTTTTTAATAACTTCTTATATTTTTAAATCTTAGATCTAAGTTGAGAAGGTGCCCAGCCCGGGATTAAGGTTTACTAGAATTTCCTAGAGGAGCTTTCCGAATGAAACAGCATTCCTAGGAATAAATCTCTGCTATACCCTATATGGGATATAGCCTACTGCATCACACATACATTAAGTAGGCTAAATAAGCCTATTTAAAAGTATTCAAAGCCTTTAATCTACTCCTGAAAATGTCTTTAAAAAGACTGCAAAATATTTGAATCAGTTGTGAACTTGGTAGCTTTGCCAGAAGCCTTATAAAAATCTCTTCTTTACTCCGCTCCTGGCGCTGTCCATGCAAGTCGTGATTCTCTCAGACATCCATGTCACAGCCTCAGGATTAGATTTCAGAACTGTATTTAGATCAACATTACTTATGCTTCACTAGGTAAATCTTACTACCTTCCATTCTCCTTAAATAGTGATTCCACGAAGTCTGGATCAGGCCATTTCTTGAGACCTATAGACTACAAATCCCTTCCCTGTCTTAGACAGTGTCTCTTTGGACAGATGGAGATACGATGAAACTCTATGACAAGCTATTGTAGCCTATTTACTTTCTGATCGTTTGCAGGCTACAAATGATTAAGGTTTTCTTAGCCTACCGTGCCCAATGAGTACCCTAATACCTGTACAGTAGACCGATCCAAAATCCAGGTTACATGCTCAACCTTAGGATAATGAAAACACTGAAACAAACACTGTGGGGCTACATTCATCCCGCAACATAAAACTATAAGATGTTATTCAGAGCACAAACTAGGCCTAAATTGTTTCCTTCTTCCTCTTTCAGGAGGAGCTAATTTTTAATCCAGGTTACATGCTCAGAAAACATTGGAACAAACACTGTGAGGCTACATTCATCCCGCAACATAAAACTATAAGATGTTATTCAGAGCACAAACTAGGCCTAAATTGTTTCCTTCTTCCTTCTCTCGGGCGGAGCTAATTTTTACGACAAAGTAGGCCTATTGCAAAGAGTTATTACTTCATGGAAACCTTTTCTTCTTGCGCGGCCTTGAAAGCGAAAGGTTGAACACCTACTGGGGGAAAGGATGACTAATATTTGTTGCAGCCATTCAGCCTTTCCTGAGAAACCTACGGCCACACAAACAGCATTTGTCAAAAGACAACTGATTCTTAGAGAACTGGAAATCGGAGCTTTCAACTTACATGAACTATGTTTCGAACCATTCAGATTATAGCAACAAAATAAATTATGTAGACAAAGGGCACGTCGTTATGAGCATGAACAGTATTTTACAAAAGAACTAAATTCATCGCTAAAATATTTCTACAATATAAGCTACATCCTATAAATAGGCCTACAGTCATAAATAGAGCCTAGCACCTCTAATTAAACACATTAGTAGTTAATTTTTAAACAAAAATATTTTGATCTCATTGAGAGTAGCCCACGTTTGTCACTGATGATGCCGAAACATGATCTATAAGATCAAACATATATGTTATGATAATTGAGTACTAGTGTTTATTACAGTATAAGGTAGCCTACTGATGGCATAAGATAATAGTATTAATAATAGGAAATAAAAAAGTACTGTATCACAAATAACTTTTTCCTTTATATAGGCCTAATATCATGTATGTTTCAATTGCACAACAATCATTCTCAGAGGTAATTTACAAAACAATTCTGAATACAACCCTGAGAGTTGTTTTGTAAATTACCTATGAAGATGATTACTTGCAATTGAAACGTACATAAGATATTAAATAAAGGAAAAAGTTATTTGTGGTAGGCCTATAGGAGTTTTATTTAAATTAGGTCCTACACATTACGCTACAGTTGATTTATACAGTTATAGGGCTATATATACTTATTAATTATAGGGCCTATAGGCCGAGTGTTTAGTCATTAAATTATAATAACTAATTAACAAGCTTGCATATTTATTATAACTATATAGGCTTACATTCATGTAGACCCTACATATCTAAGTATTTTAGACCCTATGTCATTTCGATGACCAGGACATCATTAAAGGTGGGTATATTTATAACAACAATGAGGTTATAGGCCTAAAACAAACACTCCTATTTATCTGAGATAAGTTCAAAATCAACAGGTTATGTAGACCCTACCTTATTTTGAGAACATTTTATTCAAGCTGCAAATACTTTCTTTAATAATACTGTACAATGACCAGCTTTTTAAGCTTTGTCGGGTTTTTATAAGTGATTTAAAAATGATTTTTCAGTGAATCCTAATTATACCAACTCTACAGAGTTCACCCTTTCCAAACCCCCTTCATTTCTAATAAAAAAAAACATTAAAATATTATAAAACATAAAACAAAAACCTATTAAAACAACAACATTCCTACATTCAGATATTAGCCTAACCACTTTCAAAACTTGGTTTCTGCTATAGCCTACAGAGGCGACTGGTGGCAAAAATTTAAACTATGCACTATAGAAGAGTACAACAAACAATACAATCACCCAATATATAGCCCATATATTTTTTTTGCTCCATTCTTAATGGAAACTTTTCAACAACAAATGTTAGGCTATCCAAAACCAACAAGACAAAAATACGATTTGGCTTAGTGGTTTTGATTTGTTTTCCCAACTAATAAGTAGTTTCTAAAATTAAAATCATAATGCGCTCGCCCCCGCCAAGACCCATCACGCCTACACCGACACCGGAATTCCTTGCGAATACCGCAATTATTCAAGAACAAAGAAGTTGATTCTATTTCGATCGGTACACTTCTAATTTTCTTATCGTTACGCCACGTTTATACTGGGATCGGAGTTAAGTTATGGATTTTACAGATCTATATAGCCGTGCTCTTGATGTGGAACAAGAATTGCTGATAAGATAAAGCGACCGAGGCATAAACAATGAAAGCCCTGTTCGTGTACAACTTACTGTTGTTTATTTGTTCCGATCGTGCTGACATCATCAACGCATAGACTGCCTTTTGTTTGTAAATTTACAATATAATATCCTTATTATACTTACACGTTCTTCCAACAGTGTAGAAAGTAATTGTTTTATGTCTCAAAATTTCCTCTTAGAAATATCCAACATTGTAATTTTTCACGCGCAAGTGCTTAGTTCGCATTGCATCCTACGAAAGCCAGGGCTAAACTGTTCTCTTTATTGAACAATAAAAAGCAGAACGTAAAATATTATTTTCTAATTTTTGTTATTAAATTAATTAATTTTGCCTAATTAATTGATTGTCAATTTAGGCCTAATTAGTTTTGCCTATCTTATTTTAGCACCATAAGCTTTGTGTTTTTGCGTTTTTCCCCGCCCCTCAACGTAAAGGTTAAATAGCTTATAGTATTTAGGCTTCCTTATTTTGTTACTACGGAAAATCCTAAAACCTTTTTAGCCTATTTACTTCAGATGAAGATGGTGAAATACTTTGTTGGGTCAACGTTTTACATGGTATTTTCATGTTGAATAGTAGACCTTAGACTAGTTAGTTATCTATTTATGACTTCTGATTGTTTTATGATAATGCGATTTTACGACCTACTCACAATATTTTAGACAGTTAGCGATAGTAAAACAAGTAGCCTACCTTTTTTGTAATATAAACAAAAAAATTGTTTAAGCCAATTCCTACTTAGGTCAACAAAGAAATATTTTATTTTAGTTACTTTTTATTAAATAATTACAATTAATATAAACAAAGTAACATAACCAACGCGTTAAAACAGCTGTTCTACCACGTGAATCAACTGCTTTATGAAATCATATGTTATCACTTATTTTAAGCCAAATGGGACGAAATAACTGTAACTTATTGCATACCTTGCCCCTTTTGTGAAATGTTTTTCTCCCATATAGGGCTCAAACTAAAATTAATTCATTAAATTTTATTACTGAATTAATATTTGAAGGAACTGTATTAAAATCTTGTCATCCACTACAAGTTTAACAAAATGTAGCCAATTTGAACTTGAGCTGATGAATAAAAGGTAGGCCTATTTTATTAATGATTGAAATTCTGAACAATAGGCCCTATAGGCTATATGTATATATAAGGAGAGTGAGAACTAGTAGAAGGAATTGAATGAAAAAAATACCTGACCTGACCTAACCTTTTCGTGGAGAGGGGGAACGTAGCCTAAATATTTTAAAAAATTAACTTCAAGCTAGGATAATCCTGAACATGTTATTACTTTTTTTGAAACGATATTTCATTTAGAGTCAACAAAATGTGTTAGAATAATTAGACAATTGGGCTTAATGTGACTAGTTAGGTTTATGTAAACACAGGGATAAATTTGACATGGTGACCCAAATAGCGATTTTGTACCTACAAATAACAGTTTACAGATTTAATTAAAAACTGTTAAACCACGCTATTTAGCCTACTATGTATATGTACGGCTACCAAATTAGGAGAATTTGATGTAATTACTTGCAATATAAACCTTGCTTTATTAATCCAAATTGTAGCCTATCTTCACATCTAAGCTTGGTATATCTCTCAGTACACAGTGTCGCTTTCCTATTTAGATCTGTCACCAGGTGCGATGATAGATGGAGCCTCCGTCCGCCAAGACCCCGACATTTTGTTGGCATCCTCCGCGCCAAGATAGGGTTATAAAGCCCCCCTTCCCCCAAATATCTGGCGCACATATGAAAAGATTATTACTAGGTAGGCGGAGCATAACGGAAGGCGGGGCTACATATGACGGGCCGTGAACCAATAGGTGAGCTCGTCATAAAGCATAACGCTACATGGTGGGGAACGACTTCATACAATTCTAATTCCAGATTTGTTTGTTATCAATTCCCAGTGTAATGTTAGTTTGCTTTGTTTATAACATTGTACATGCTTTTCTGACACGTAAACAATCTGCTTTAAATTCAGTCATTATTAATGTTCTGTTGAGGTAAACTCATGTTGCTTTTTAATCCTATAAACTTTTAAGTAGAACGATTGTGTTTATTATAGGATACACGGGTTGTTAAATGTCAGCCTTGTACTGGATATATAAAGGGAGCTGAGTTTGTGAATTTTGGCTTATAACGTTTATTTATTAATATCTAAAAAGTAATCAATATTGTTTGTAGTCTAATAGGCAGACATTTAAAAAATGAATGGGTAAACTATTTTAACAAAAACTAAATTTTTTCCTACAAACAACAAAAAATTTCCCTACCTTATAATAAAACCTTACTTAGACTGGAATGATTTATACTTGTTTTATATAGGCTACTAATTTTTTATTTTACACACATCTAGACAACACGGTCTAGTTTAGACTACATTTTCGTTAAACAGATGTTTCTTTCTAATTTTTTAAAGAATTCTCTGAACAATTTTTAAACATTCCAAATTTTATTTACAACCGATTTGCCCATAAAATCATTTTAAGAACTGTTTGCTATTGGTCAATAATGCGATGAGCAGCAGAAATAAAATGGAATTAATGAACAATCGAGATTAATTCATTTTGGCGGTTAGCCTAGATCATAGTTCCCTCGTAAATCAAAAAGACAAATAGTAACCTAACGTATAGCCTAAATAGTGGAATTAAATATTTAATTCCCCAAACGTTTGCGTCCATCTGCATTCTCAAGTGATGCTTTAAATACTCCTATAGGCCTGTGTTACAAATTAATTTGAATTAATGAATATTAATTAGGTTCGCGCTAAATATTGCTCAAAAATTTTACAGTTTGGTGTGATGTAGATGTGATGTGAGTAAAACCAAAGTTCAACGGAACATTCCAAAATAATTCGATGCTTTAAACGGAAGGTTCAACGTTTCTATTTGGCAAACACACAGTTCCAAGCTGGGAGAGGGGATTTCATTTTAAAGCAAATCGCTCTTTGTAGGCTTTGTAGAATTTTACTCCATTTGTTGCGGATGGGGAATACAACAGAGTTATGGGTTAGTAAATCTGGAATATATTCTCAACTTACACTCAACGTCTTATTCTCATATGAATCCCAAAGGAAACATGGCTCGTTTTAAAAACGTTATTCGTGAAAATATTCAAGGAACTCTGTACATTCCTTGCTACGAATAACAACTCGAGGTCTTTCACAATTTGAAAATACTGTTACAATTAGAAATGAACATGGAATAATAGGTTTAATCAAAACAAATTAAACTATTCTGTTAGTGTTATAGCTTCAGATAATGAAAATTATATTGGTTTTAGAACAAAAACAATAAGCTATAAATTAGAGCAAGCCTAAAGAAGCCTACTTTGGGAAAATTTTTTTTGGGCGACCATAGTTTTCATAGAAATACTCTTTTGGCGCTTACTTATACAAAATCAATACAAAAACTACTTTAGTACCGTAGCCTACTCTTTTATTAAAATACAAATAAACAAAATACTTTTTGAATAATTATAGTCTATAGGTCTGCAAGTAACAGGCCTATAGACTAAACAACAAAGTCAATTCCTACTTAGGTCAACAAAGACAGTTTTATGTGAGTTACTTTTTATTAAATAATTACAATTAGATCTACTATAAATAAAGTAACATATCCTTTGCGTTACAACAGCTGATCTACCACATAACCTATAACATAAAATCAGCTGTTTTATGAAATGATATGTTATCACTTAGGCCCTATTTCAAGCAAAGTGGAACGAAATAACTATATTGCATACCATGCCCCTTTTGTAAAAATATTTCTCTCATATAAAACTAAAATGGAATCTTTATTAAATTTAATTAATGAATTAATATTTGAAAAAAACTGCAATAACATCAAGTGTCACCCATAACAAGTTTTAAAAAAATGTATTTGAACTTGAGTGGATGGATAAAAAGTATTTTATTAACCATTGAAATTTTCAACAAGATATAGTAGGCCCTATATCAGGAGAGTGTAAACTAATAGAAAAAATTTAAAAATAGAACGTAAAATTTTAAGTGTCCAGAACAATAATCTGGAATAAAATTGTGTTAGGCTTTCAGTGCATGCCTAACACCCCTTTAGATCCTGGACTAACAATTTCGTGTACAATCGTGCAAAATAAATGACAAGTCTGTGTACAGGGTAACATTCACTGTTTTCTTGTGTTCTAATAACCCATAGAAGTCCCCCAAAGTTTTACACCAGTCAGGGCCGGCTCGTCCATATAGGCAACCTAGGCGGCCGCCTAAGTCCATAATTGAGGATTTGGGGATTAAAAAATATAAGATAAGCTAAAGTGTATGACTTCAGCGCGCTACTAGCATAGCCAGAGGAATTACTAGGTAAAGTGAGGCGCAGGGAGTATTATTTAAGTTCTCTATGCCTAGCATCCAGACTCCGTCGAAAGTAGCCTACATTGATGAGGCCAAAGAATGCGGCCCTGACCATGGGCGCCCATTACCGGGAGCAAAGGGGGGCCGGGGACCCCCTAGCTTACCCGCACGAGATAAATGTTTATGCGTCATATGTGGGCCAATGCATTTTTTCGAGAAAATTATTTTAAATATTAGTGAATTGTCGGACGTGACTTGGGAGAAAGTATTTATATACAAGAAATGTGTATTCTCTTTCAATATTTACAAAGGTCTATGTTGTTTTAATAGGCCTACATATTATTAAAATCTAAAGATGTTCTTCCTAATAGTTTCAGTATCCCTTAGTTTCAATATAAAGTACGAGTAATTAGATTAATGGGTTTTCTTCATGGGGCTAGGCTACATTAAGTACTGTGGTTAAGTATTTTACAAGCAGTAATAGGTCAAATAAGGTTAAAATTTCAATTTTTCATCTGCTCAATTTTTTAGTAAACAACTGCCTTAACTTTCAACCCCTCTTCGTCTAGAAACTTTTATAAGTTAATAATAACAGACACCAGTTAATAAGTTAAGAATGATAGGTCGATATAGGCCTATATAAATTATAGGCTATAGGCCTATATATATATACATATATATATATATATATATATATATATATATATATATATATATATATATATATATGTATGTATATGTATATATATATATATATATATATATATATATATATATATATATATATATGTATATATAGCCTATACAATTAAATGATACTTTCATAAATGAAAAATTTTTATCTCTTCATACATTGAAGCCTTTCGCTGATTGGCAGTATCAGCATTATTAAAATTTCCAAAGTACCTTATAGTTCTGGACTCTGTCCAGATGTAGTTACTATAGAATTAAAATTTACTTTCAAAATTTTGATAATGCTGATACTGCCAATCAGCAAAAAAGCTTCAATGTATGAAGAAAAATAAAATAAAAATTCTTGTTTATGAAAGTGTCATTTAATTGTAAATATATAACAAGAAAAAGAAATTCATCCAAGGATTACAATATAGCCTATATATATATATATATATATATATATATATATATATATATATATATATATATATAAAATGTTCACCTGATATTCTAAATAAAGAACAACAAAAACTAGCTTCTAAATAGAACACCAAAGAGAAAATGGGGTAACGAGAAATGAGAATTGTAACTCGCTTACGTTTCCGTGCGTCTTGCATCCGATTTAATTGCTGGCCATGTCAGATTTTTTATGGGTTTTTTAACGGTGGTGTACTGTGTATCAGGTTTAACAGTGGGCTTTTTTATTGTTCGGAAATTATATTGTTGCACGCAGCCAATCCCCACTCCAGAAACATACAAAACGCGGCGTTAATGGCCCGACCATAAAGCCGGATTGTTGACAAAATGTTGTCAAGACGGAAGTTCCGACGCAGGAAAGTGAAAGTTCACTCTATTCCCTGTAAACAGTTTCGTGATAGGTAACGATAATCGATAATCGATACTAATAGCGATATGTAATCTGTCCATACTCTTACACAAGCCGTTTAGGCAGACCCATTTCCCCATCACCAGCGTAACGCTAGCGTAACAGACGTAAAACAATTGTCACAGCCCGCGTAATATGTTTCCGAGCGGATTGTATAGAGAGACTAACAACCACGAGAGATCTGTTTGGCATAGGCTGCTTCGATGCTATCGGTCGAGTTGTACACGGGGAGTCTACATTGTTCGGCCCAATTACTTGACAAATCTGGACAATTGTGTTCCTATCAATGCTTTCTACATGGCCTCTATACCTTCCGATATAGTCCTATCCGTGCTGTTACAAGTGAATCGGGTATAGGCCTACAGTAGGGCTTACATCTTCACAAAAGCGCTAATGTTTGAATTATTGTTAATAATTTGTTGGGGACCAGATTTTTATTCCTTAAATTCAAACGCACACTAGCGAACTATTTTAGTTTTTACACTTACATTGGGAGTAGTTAGGGTTACACATGTACATTTGAAAACTATTTATATTTAAGGTACGTTTACAGCAATCTCTGTCGTGGGTTTATTTGTGCAAGCTTAAAATAGTCACATTATTTATAAGTTTAATAACATTTTAACAATAATAGTGATATTATAGGTCTATGATTATAATTAAAAAGTTTGCTTCGAAAAATTATAAAAACTCATTATAGACTACACATGTTTTAATAATTTCACAAGAATTTTTATTTTCCTAATATAGTAATGCCAGAAGCAGAATTCTGTTCCAATATTTCCACCACTGATACTAGTTGTGATTGCGGTAAAATATTTTAAAAAAAATGCTTTGAAAAATGGCACAGAAGTTATACAGTTTTTATGAAATAACAACATTCTGAGAACATTCTCAAAATAACTTTCTGGAAAATTTTTTTAAAATTATTTTAAACATTTATTAATACTATAAAATGGTATCTATTATTGAAGCAATTTTTGGGTTGCAAAAACCTCTTGGGCCTATTAGTTTACATTTCTGACCGTTAGCTAGTTTATTTTGTCTCCAGCACGTTTAGCTAGACGTGCAAAATGTAAAAAGACGTATTTTGTACTAAATACTGTATTTATAAACACTTTTGTACTTTATATTCTATTTGCAATAATTGTTTCCAAAGTACATATCGTAGGCCTATCTGATATGATAGCTTAAGTGACTAGACGTGCTCGCCACAAATAATATTGTCTGAAACCTTGTTTATAATTTTAGGGCCCATATAGGCCTAAGTCTGAGATGTTTCGTTAGAGAAAATATAATGCTTTTATAGACAAAAACATTATATAAAAGCCATCGTATCATTTTTTTAAATCTCGTATTTCTCATACAAAAAATCAATTTCTTGAAAATATTGCTAAATAATAACCAAAATGTAAAATCCTATAAATATTTTAGCTTATTACTTAATGCACGTACTTGGAGTAAAATATTCAAATTCACAAATAGCAAAATTTAAATGAGTTTTAATAAAACCTTTTGCTCTACTAGAAATTGGGAGATTAATGACAATTTGTATATATAGGCCTAATATTCTTGACGATATATGTGTTTGGGGACCTAATAATCTTTATATGTTTACTTACGGTAAGACTAAATTAGGTTAGACATGGACACATCAACACTACTTCTGTTTACATATAGGTACCTTAATTTCCCTACTCTTACTGGAGAAATTTTTTGTTTAAAATGGACCAGATGTTTCTCCCCTCTTCTAACAGTTACATCGCTTCTTTTGTCTACAACACGTTTTTCAAGCTTTTTATCACAAGTTTCAAGACTTATTTCATACTAAATATGTACAAACCTTTTCTTGTTGTATTTTAATTTACGACTAATTATTTTCAGTGTTCATAACACGTTTTACATTTTTAAACTAAAGTGACCAGGAATCGTTGCACAGCTGTTTAAAATCAGTTTCAAAACTTCATATTCCCCTTTGTCCAACAAATTTTAAAATAAAAAATATTTAATAGTGCATCAATTTCGAATTTATAAATTTAATGTTTATTGTATTTATTAATATAATTTGTGTCCATCTTGAAAATTAGGAGTTAATAGTTTATACAATTTACTATAGTAGCACTTACTTTTGATCTAAATGAGGACGGGGTTTTCAACACTGGAGAAAACCACACGCTACGAAGCGTTTGCCCAACTGGTCGGACACGATGCCATAAACAGTTTTTCACCCAGTTTCCCGACATTTATTTATGATACCAGCATATCTCATTATACACAATGGCAGCGTGTAACAAATGCGAAATGTGCGTGCGCCCCGCGTACCCCACCTGTTACTGCCAATACATATAGGCCACTATATTGTCATTTTGAATGTCGTAATGTTCGGCTGATGATATAATTAGGGGGGTCGCCACGTGGCATGCCACACTCCACCCTCCAACCCCTGCTGACCCGGAAGCTGCCACTTACAATAAATCATTACAGTTCTGTCGTGGGGAGGTTCCGAACGGAATGCAATTTGCAGAATGTTAAAATTTAGTTCGATTTAAAATTTCATAAATGATATTAAGTATGTAAGGTTTTGACTCCCTGCAGCCGTTGCCTAGGATACTTATGGTCTACATTCACCAGCATCATATTTTTTGTTACAAGGCTGGTTTACAATCTTACTAAGTTATTACAAATATATTTTATAAATTACGAGAACCATACAGATTAAAAATAATTCGTTAAAAAACGACTGAACTCTGCCTAAATAAAGTATTTTTATTAAAACAACAATAAAATTATAGGACTCGACAAGAAGAAATTTAGGTTGAAATTGTTTTCGATAGGAGCGTCCAAATTCTATCTGTAATAGGCCTATATAAGAGACGTTTGGTAAATTTTCGGCTTCATATCGACACTTTTAAAAATTGTCCCCTAAATATTCTATGTAAATAGGCTATATTTAAAAAAGTCTACGCTCCAATTACAATATAGGCTAATGTTATAATCGATAGAATTTGCCAAGTCTGTTTTCCAGAATAGAAAGTATTTAGGGTATTTATACTAACTTTGAGTGCGTTGCAAAAATAATTTCTAAGTACTATTTATACAAAAGAGATAATTTATAATATCCTACCAAAAATCAAAGGAGTTATTTAAGAAATTGTTTTTATTTTCTCCAATGTTACGATGGGCATATAGTCTACCCGATCAGGAGGACCCGTTTAGGAATGCAACTCAATACACAAGCTTGTCACGAGCCTTAATTCCTCCACCCATAGCAAGCGGTTTAATGTTCCTATCTATAATATTAGTTAGGGATCTCTTATTACCTCAGTTAAACGGACTTCCTACCACTGCATTCTTCCCCTACTTCAAGAACGAGAGTCGGTTTGGGTTCCTTAATAATAAAATTATTTCTGACCCCGATAGAGAGTGGGTTCACTTCAGGTTAGTGATCCTGTCCGCGTTATGGCATAACATTCCCAGACAAGCAGTGATCAGAGTATTAATTACGTCCTTTCGATACAGTCATTTGTTAAACTCTTGTTTCTGACCCTGAAAGAGAGTAGGTTTACTTAATATAAGCGATGCTATCCAAGCTGTGGCATAACATGTACAGACTGGCAGTGGTCTGAGGATCAATACGTCCTTTCAAAACTTTAAATGTTTAAACTCATGATTCTGAGCCCGAAAGAGAGTAGGTTTACTTAATGTAAGCGATGCTGTAGAAGCTTTGGCATAACATGTACAGACTGGCAGTGGTGTGAGGATCAATATGTCCTTTCAAAACTTTAAATGTTTAAACTCATGATTCTGAGCCCGAAAGAGAGTAGGTTTACTTAATGTAAGCGATGCTGTCGAAGCTTTGGCATAACATGTACAGACTGGCAGTGGTGTGAGGATCCATATGTCCTTTCAAAACTTTAAATGTTTAAACTCATGATTCTGAGCCCGAAAGAGAGTAGGTTTACTTCAGGTAAGCGATTCTGTCCAAGCAGTGGCATAACATTCACAGACTGACAGTGGTCAAAGGATCAATACGTCCTTTGAAATCAGTCATTGGTTTAACTCTAGTTTCTGACCCCTAAAAGAGAGTAGGTTTGCCATTAGGTAAGCTATGCTGTTTACTCTATGGCACAATATTCATAGACTGGCCACGCGATCCCACGCCATGCCATTACTTTCCCCAGCTGTCAATGAGTAAATGATCAATACGCTGTGCAGCTACCTTCCAAGGCAGTATAATAAGGGATGGGCACTGGTTTCTGGCCCCTAAAGAGAGTAGGTTTAGTTCAGCTAAGCTATCCTGCCCACGCCATGCCATTACTTTCCCCAGCTGTCAATGAGCAAATGATCAATACGCTGTGCAGCTACCTTCCAAGGCAGTATAATAAGTGATGGGCACTTGTTTCTGGCGCCTAAAGAGAGTAGGTTTAGTTCAGCTAAGCGATCCTGCCCACGCCATGCCATTACTTTCCCCAGCTGTCAATGAGCAAATGATCAATATGCTGTGCAGCTACCTTCCAAGGCAGTATGATAAGGGATGGGCACTGGTTTCTGACCCCGGTAGAGAGTAGGTTTAGTTCAGCTAAGCGATCCTGCCCACGCCATGCCATTACTTTCCCCAGCTGTCAATGAGCAAATGATCAATACGCTGTGCAGCTACCTTCCAAGGCAGTATAATAAGGGATGGGCACTTGTTTCTGGCCCCTAAAGAGAGTAGGTTTAGTTCAGCTAAGTGACCCTGCCCACTCCATGCCATTACTTTCCCCAGCTGTCAATGAGCAAATGATCAATACGCTGTGCAGCTACCTTCCAAGACAGTATAATAAGGGATAGGCACTTGTTTCTGGCCCCTAAAGAGAGTAGGTTTAGTTCAGCTAAGCGATCCTGCCCACGCCATGCCATTACTTTCCCCAGCTGTCAATGAGCAAATGATCAATACACTATGCAGCTACCTTCCAAGGCAGTATAATAAGGGATGGACACTGGTTTCTAACCCCGGTAGAGAGTAGGTTTAGTTCAGCTAAGCGATCCTGCCCACGCCATGCCATTACTTTCCCCAGCTGTCAATGAGCAAATGATCAATATGCTGTGCAGCTACCTTCCAAGGCAGTATAATAAGGGATGGGTTCTGGTTTCTGACCCCGGTAGAGAGTAGGTTTAGTTCAGCTAAGCCATCCTGCCCACGCCATGCCATTACTTTCCCCAGCTGTCAATGAGCAAATGATCAATACACTATGCAGCTACCTTCCAAGGCAGTATAATAAGGGATGGGCACTGGTTTCTGACCCCGGTAGAGAGTAGGTTTAGTTCAGCTAAGCGATCCTGCCCACGCCATGCCATTACTTTCCCCAGCTGTCAATGAGCAAATGATCAATATGCTGTGCAGCTACCTTCCAAGGCAGTATGATAAGGGATGGGCACTGGTTTCTGACCCCGGTAGAGAGTAGGTTTAGTTCAGCTAAGCGATCCTGCCCACGCCATGCCATTACTTTCCCCAGCTGTCAATGAGCAAATGATCAATACGCTGTGCAGCTACCTTCCAAGGCAGTATAATAAGGGATGGGCACTTGTTTCTGGCCCCTAAAGAGAGTAGGTTTAGTTCAGCTAAGTGACCCTGCCCACTCCATGCCATTACTTTCCCCAGCTGTCAATGAGCAAATGATCAATACGCTGTGCAGCTACCTTCCAAGACAGTATAATAAGGGATAGGCACTTGTTTGTGGCCCCTAAAGAGAGTAGGTTTAGTTCAGCTAAGCGATCCTGCCCACGCCATGCCATTACTTTCCCCAGCTGTCAATGAGCAAATGATCAATACACTATGCAGCTACCTTCCAAGGCAGTATAATAAGGGATGGGCACTGGTTTCTAACCCCGGTAGAGAGTAGGTTTAGTTCAGCTAAGCCATCCTGCCCACGCCATGCCATTACTTTCCCCAGCTGTCAATGAGCAAATGATCAATATGCTGTGCAGCTACCTTCCAAGGCAGTATAATAAGGGATGGGCACTGGTTTTGACCCCGGTAGAGAGAAAGTATAGATTAAGTATATGACTTATACATATGATCTCGTCTGTATCAGTGAGCAGATTCGCTCTTTATCTATATTGTTTAGTCATTTTAAGTGAAAATGTTTGATTTGTAATATGGATATTGGAATCAATTACTTGTTAGTTGCAATATTATCTTAAATGTTTTTGTATATATAAATTTGCACCTAACAAGTCTTTGTCACTTGTAGTTTTAAGGGAAGCCAAGAACGCTGTGCTTTGGCCTAGTTTAAGGGTTAGGGCCTATGGTCGTAACAATGGAAGGGAAAGTAACAGCGTGTAAGTATAAATAGATAGAGTGGGAAATATTTCTGTGACTAGCCCTGACGTGCCTCTTGTATATTGTGGACTACATATAAAAATGATTTGCTACTGTACTCATTGAAGGAATCGCTACTTGGTCGCCAACGTCTGTTTGCAATGCTCTACCCGTACTTTGAAGAGATATAAATTTGATAATGCTTGATCTTTCAAATCTATAAAACAAAATCCCTACTTCCACAGGTGACGTCATTACGAACTGTTCAAAACTACATTTATAAGCCTTTGTATTGTTTGTACAAATTTGACTTATCAGGCACCCTTAAGATAACACACTGTTTCCTTCAACACGAGGTTTGGCCGAGTTTACAGCAAGTGTCTGGATAATCACGCGGTACCGGCATCGAAGCTAGGTGGAATCGAATCATGTCCGGGGACGCAACATGGCGGTGCCGAACACGACCCGTACCTTGCAGCCATAAAGTAAATGTCCGCCCAAACAGCAACGTGCTGATGAACGGCTCCACGGCCGTCTCGATTTATTCCTATTGATTATGCGAGTCGCCATTGCAGCGCCATCGCTAAATACATAATTGAGAACAACGGTCTTCTGATCCGCCGCGCTTCCTGACCTCTACTCCGCTTCCCGTGTTTATTTATACCCCATTGTTACACTTTGTTTTGCGCATCGTTTTAGATTACGGCGGAATTAATTGGTCGTTTATAATAGGAGGTTTGCAAATAAGAATGGTAGCTATATAAATATATTAAAATTGCCGATTATCTCAGAAACGCTGTTATCTGCAGAGCCATTAAGTAGCTGCTAGACCCCCGGGACAGCATTAATGCTCGAGGCAAGCATCATAAATTGCACCTCATGCTTGTATGAAGGCCGTACCAGTTCTCTTATCGTAAATAAATAATTCATCTCATCGGAGATCGCTATGTAGGCCCTACAATGTGCCTTACAGTAGGTTGACATTTGGCGGGAGGAGTCAAAATATTTCCGGCATCCAACTATAAATTACTAAATTTTGAAACACTTACTTTCGATTGAAACTGTTTTCTTTCGGAGAAGAGTCAAAAAGATTTCTCTTTCTAATTCATTTCTACATCAGAAATATAAGGTAAGATAAAAACATGGTTTTGCGAGTCAAGTAGGCCAACTGTTTAATTTACTTGTTTAATCTTTGGTAACGTTTCGATAATTAGTTTCCATCTTCAGATGGTTTTGCACGTAGGCCTAGAGTTAACACTTCACTTCTGCCTGCCATTTAGATTCAGCTAAGATATTAACTAGGGATGGGCCGATTCCGATTCTCAATTCCAGGAATCGTCGATTCTAGGTGGTATCGAGGAATCGTCGATACTCGATTCTTCATTCATAAAAGCGTCGATTCCGATTCCTATTTTGTTAACTATTAAAATATGCGTGTGGAGTAATTTATTACCAAACAAAATTTATTACCAAAATTTATTATATTTGTGTGGAAAAATAATTAATTATCAACTATGTCTTATTTATGTATTAGTTGATTTGAATGAATTAAATGATTAAAGTAAACGAAAATATTATTATTTATGAAGCAACAGCAATCAAGATCGTAACCATTTCTGGTCGTTTGACATCGCTCGTCTCTCTCTCTCTCTCTCTCTCTCTCTCTCACTCTCTCTCACTAAATGTCAGAACAAAACACAAAAAAGTACAGTAAAAACTCGATTAACCGTCACTGTCGAAACCGTGGCCATGATGGTTGAGCGAATAGACGGATAACAGAAACACTGTATTATTCCTCCGAAACTTAACCTTAATAAATTATATTATAGACAGATATCACTCTCACGGTTGAAGGTTTTGTGTAGCCTATTACATTAAAACAGAGCTTTTTAAAGGTTTTGCCATATGACCAAGACGTTAACTAAATTAATTATTAGAGAACTAGCATGTAAGCTAATATAACTTGAAAGAATCGAGAATCGACTAAAGAATCGAGAATCGAAAGGAAAATTTTAGAATCGGAATCGGAATCAGAATCGAAAATTTTAGGAATCGGCCCATCCCTAATATTAACTTAATGTTGTCGTTGTAAATAAATGAAATTAGAAATCATGCAAGCACTTATTCACTTACTTATGTAACTTCTTATTTCCAACTCGATGTAGTATCCCGATAGAAATCCTTAGTGGGATGGAGAAGTGAAGGGTTTTCTCTTTATAAAAAAGATAAATTGAAAATAATTTTGTTTGTGTGTTTATTTGGCGAAAAACCATTAAGGTTATTATCCCCGAAAACAAATAAATTATATACTTTACTCGCAAACCAACCGTGTTTTCTCTTTCTACTTTATTTACCTAGTTTATTATAATTATACTTATTATAGCTTATTATCTTTAGTAATTGAAGAATTTATAATAAATTCGCTTCTAAGTAAATATAATTTGTGTACTTTCCTACCACGGTAAGCATTTTGCTTTTTAGTCGCCACCTGTTTATGATTACATGCTAGTTTATAACATATAGTGAACAAAATACACAGATTTTGAAAATAGCCTATATTTTGTAGGTGAAGACGTCGAACAGCGGAGTTGAGATGTTGCGGAAGCCGCTTTGGTGCTCTAGTTAAATATATAATGCATTAATACGTGCTAAAATTTAACTTATATATCGGTGTAGTTGTTAAATGCAGAATTTTTCGCAGCACGTTTAAACCTATTTAGAACTTTGTTCATAATATAGACCGGGGTCTCCAACCTACGCCCCTCGGACCACATCCGGCCCGCGAACAAATTTTTTCCGGCCCGCGGAAAGCTAGCATACTGAAAAATATATAATTTGATAATATGTTTCTTTTTAAGCATTTTTACCATTAAATATGAGTACAGTACTTGTCTCTCACTTGCCACTTGTTTCTCTATACGTGTAAAACTAGTTTAAAACGAGTAAAAAACTGCAAGCAAATCTCAAAAACCATTACTGAGCTCTTAGAAAAAACGTCGTGGGTGTATGGGTGGGGGCTTCTAGACTTTCTGCCCTGAAATATTGCCAAAAGTGTTCGATGTGGCTCTCGAGTAAAAGGGGTTGGAGACCAACAATTTATATATCAAAGTTTATTCATTAAAGTCACTCGTTCTGTTCAAAAAATAGTAAAGTGAAATTTGTAAATTGAATGTTGAACTGAAAATTACTCGATTATCAGAAGTGTATTAGTCATGTATTATAAATTTGTATAAGCGGGTAAGTATTAATCACGTATTATATTTATATAAGTGCAGGTAAGTAGAACATTTTTGGTCCACCATTCAATCAGCAGCCTTCTATAGTGTCTGAATGCGTCACTTTATCACTGATTGCGTCTGGTTGCTCTAATTTATGTCCCCAGTTGTCACTTTACCTTTAAAACAAACACATTCTTTCTGTAATAACAGAGAAACCTTTCCCGGCTCTTGTATTATCTAAACTACTGACAGATAAGTTGCTGTGTAAAGGGTTGCATGATGACCGAGGTAAGGGGCAGTTTTTGTAGCGGGAGAGGGGAGGACAGACGCATAAATTTCCAACTAATGCTGTCCTTTGTACAGAAACCATCGTAAATCGAAGGTACCTTGTAAAGTGGGCTTGCACCTCTCATTTTTATAGCAGGGCGTTCATTCAACAGATACCCGTCCTCAGAAACCTGTTCACCAGTTTATGGTTGCCTCGACAGAAATCAATACGACAAGGAAAAGATTTCTACCCAAGATGGAAGCTTTTGTTTCCAAATAATTATTCTACACTATACATTATCTGTATTTTCTAATTTTTATTTAAAATTATTTGTAGCAATATTTAATCTAATAATTAAAGTTTATTAGGGAAAAGTCGTCTGGTATCGAACAGTGGGTGGTTCGGACAAATCATGTTTAACCAGCAAACGATTAATGACAACAACTGTCATGCCATCAGATTGTTCCTTCAAAGAAACGGAGTCGTTGTCACCATATTGGATGATGACGCTGCGTCGTTTAGTTGTAGTCATGTTTTGTTCTTTATTCGTGTTTGTTGCAGTACAAAGTTAGGTTTGGGAGATATAACTTGTTAAGATATATGGGAGATATATGTTCCTCTATAAGTTATAGGTTAAATTAATTCCTACACAAACTAATAACTTCTCTATAATTGAATCCATGTCAATTGCCGTTCGGGTAATATCGGACTAAGTACTTTGATGGTATCGGACAAAAAAAAATCTGAAAATATTTACGGGTAAAACTCTACTCAAAGGATTTGTTTACCAAAGGGAAATGGGAAATATAAGAGGGAAATTGAGTGGAGTTTATCAAGAGAACAAGTTTAAAGTTAAAAATGACAATAAGGGAAGCAAGTGAAAAATAGTGTTCCAAGAAGCTAATTAGGGGACAGACTCAAAACTATATCTAAGGGGAAGTTGTGGAACGCTCAGTGAAAATGAGAATTGTGGAAAACAAACTGAGGAAATATTACAAAAGTATAAGTTTAAGAAAGGTTTAAGTAATAACGACGAAATTATCCCAAACAAGGCTAACAATGTCACTCACTACGTCATTTTTGGCGAGAGTTATGAAGAAGACTGGATACAGTGTCTAATGTGTAAGGACTGGGCTCACGAAAAATTGTGCCGACTAAAAGGAAGTAGTCTTTATTATCAGTGCGATGTTTGTACGAATAATAATAAAATAAGAATAGACTAAGCGTTTTTAATGTTCAATCTAGTCTAAAATATTTGTTAATATTCTACTTCTCAAAAACATAGGCCTAACTAAAACTTTTAAAATGAAAAAATGTAGTTTTATACTTGATTTTTCAAAAACAATAATTTTTTAGTACTATTTTATGGATGAATATATATTTTAAATAAGTTCAAATACTCTTTATTGAGCACAACATGACTATCCGATACCATCCTTCATAATCTGTAATACCATGAGTGCAAAGGTTTTCAAATTTGCGAAAAATGAATATTTTTTTTATATTTTGAAACAAAACTATTTATTGATACTTGGGTAAAGGTATAAAGGTTAGAGTGGCAAATAAGTCAACTATTCTAAGTTCATAAATAAAACGTTATATGGGAAAAAGCTAAAGTGGCCGATACCACCCTACCTTCCCCTACTTAAAACATTGGTAAAAACTTTTATCTTCCTAAGTACAGTATTTTAGAGTAGCTATTTGATTAGTGCTATTTGATTAGTACTATTTGTTTACATACATTCTTTAGAGCTTTCACAGACTTTATACTGACGCATATGTAGCACTCACAGAGAGAGAGAGAGGGTAAGGGAGAGAGAGAGAGAGAGAGAGAGAGAGAGAGAGAGATTAGGTTAACCCCAGTCAAAGTTAAAATGACCTGAATATGTTTTATCGAGCTACGAGCGCATCAGGTTCAACCACCCCATTCCCACCCGCTGTCACCGCGTCGCTTTTATGTTTTATAAGAAAAGAAGAAATTTTTCTTTAACAAAACGAGATTTTCTTCAAAGGTAAACATTTCCACTTTCTTTTCCAAACAAAGAAGTAAGCCTAACTTTTGTCAAGTGAAATGATTCTGTTTCAGAAGTCAGGTAGGACTACGAAGATTGTAAATATTTCCACACAAGAGCAAAATATTAATTCCTTCGTGCAGCGTGAGAGCACTAAGCAAACTAGAGGTGTTGATCGTATACAACTTTTATTAAGAGCTAAATATTAACTAGAGATAAATTATCAGCTATAATAAATAAAATTAGCTACAGTACACTTCTAATTCCCACTGAAGATGTTTAAAAACAGAACCTGTAATCATGGAACCTTAGAAGCTGTCTCTCCATGAATACCACTCAGCTCTTTTAATGCAGACAATATTACAAAGTAAGGTATTTGGAAGAAGAATTTCATGGTATAAAACCCTAGAAGCTGGCTCTCCACAAATACCTCCCAGCTCATTCTCTGGAGAAAGTATTACATAGGTAGGTATTTGGGAGAAGAATTTGATGGTATAAAACCCTAGAAGCTGGCTCTCCACAAATACCTCCCAGCTCATTCTCTGGAGAAAGTATTACATAGGTAGGTATTTGGGAGAAGAATTTGATGGTATAAAACCCTAGAAGCTGGCTCTCCACAAATACCTCCCAGCTCATTCTCTGGAGAAAATATTACATAGGTAGGTATTTGGGAGAAGAATTTGATGGTATAAAACCCTAGAAGCTGGCTCTCCACAAATACCTCCCAGCTCATTCACTGGAGAAACTATTACATAGGTAGGTATTTGGGAGAAGTATCTCATGATTAAAGAACACTAGAATCTACCTCACCATAAATACATCACAGCTCTTTCACTAAACAACCTTCCTATGTAATATGTTATGCAGTGAAAGTGCTGGGAGGTACTCAGAGAGGCAGCTTCTAGGGTTCATCAACCATTACATCCTTCTCCAAATACCTTCCTGTATTATATAATATTTTCTGCAGTGATAGGGCTGGAAGCCACTCAGGGAGGCAGCTTCTAGGGTTCATCAACCATTACATCCTTCTCCAAATACCTTCCTGTATTATATAATATTTTCTGCAGTGATAGAGCTGGGAGGTACTCAGAGAGGCAGCTTCTAGGGCTCTTCAACCATTACATCTTTTTACCAAACACCTTCCTATATTATATAATATTTTCTGCAGTGATAGAGCTGGGAGGTACTCAGAGAGGCCGCTTTTAGGGTTCTTCAAACATTACATCCTTCTACCAAATATCTTCCTATATTATATAATATTTTCTGCAATGATAGAGCTAGGAGGTATTCAGAGAGGCAGCTTCTGCGGCTCTTCAACCATTAGATCCTTCTCCCAAATACCTTCTTATATTATATAATATTTTCTGCAGTGATAGAGCTGAGAGGTACTCAGAGAGGCCGCTTTTAGGGTTCTTCAACCATTACATCCTTCTACCAAATACCTTCCTATATTATATAATATTTTCTGCAGTGATAGAGCTGGGAGGTATTCAGAGAGGCAGCTTCTAGGGTTCTTCAACCCCAGGTTGTATTTGGAAGAAAGATCTCATTGTTGAATCACTCTAGAAATTGTGTCTCCTGGAATACCCCCCAATATGACTGACAAATTCCCAAAGGGTAGGCAGGGTAAAAAGAAACTTACCACACCCAAAAGGAGATTCTAGTCTCTACCTTCCTATGTAACATTAACAACCCTTTTCTCGTCCTTCATAGTCTATAATAATCCGAATTTTATCGATGTAATTAATCACATGCTATTGTACAAAAAACTCAATGTGTGTTGGTAGCACGTTAAATAGGGCTCTATTTGAAAACATCAAAAGTTTATATTTGTTTCGAAATATCAACAAATTTTTGAACTTTTCAGCATATTTATAACTCCCAGACCTACATTTTCATTTCACGTTTACCAACGCGAAAAATGAAGGATAATTGAAGAGCGTACATAAATATGTAGCACTGTACAGATAATGCTTTTAGCATGTAGCACGAGGAGGGGGTGCCAAATTTACGAGCCGTGTTAACCGTGGCGCCACATAGAGCCGAGGGAAGATCTGATAGCCAACTGACGGATCCCAGTTTGCAGATAATACAGTCTTTATTCTGCTTACCTGGTGCCCGGTAATCTCAACTGCCCCCGGAAGTGTGGTTTTTATTATTTAGACTATATAGGCTCAATCTTTGTTTCGCAAAATTATCGTTTCAGCCAATAATATTCCTACGTTGCCCCAAATGCCTGCGCTTACGCGCTTATAGTGTAGGTAGCCTCTTTCATATTAGCTTTAAAGGCGCCTAAAAAATATTGATTCTAAAACAGATGCACAACATATTGTAATTATTCCATTTACTGTCAGTTGTTTTTTCGTTTTTGAAGTGAAAATATGTATAGCAAGCCTACATATATTTGTTGGACTTTTACTAACACACAATTTCTCGTTAGCAGACTATAAATCAGTTTACACTATGAGTCACCTCAAAGAGATTTAAATATTTGTTTTCAATTCCTTCTATTAGTTCACACTCTTCCTACATATACTCTCCCTACGTTGATACAGGAAGTGAACAAAAAGAGGCAATGCACTTTGATCACAGTACATTGTCAAAGGAAGTGAACAAAGAGGCAATGTACTTTGATCACAGTTCATTGTTACAGGAAGTGAATAAAGAAACAATGTACTTTGATCGCAGTACATTGTCACAGGAAGTGAACAAAGAGACAATGTACTTTGATCACAGTTCATTGTCACAGGAAGTGAACAAAGAGGCAATGTACTTTGATCACAGTACATTGCCACTGGAAGTGAACAAAGAGACAAAGTACTTTGATCACAGTACATTGTCACAGGAAGTGAACAAAGAGGCAATGTACTTTGATCACAGTACATTGTCACAGGAAGTGAACAAAGAAACAATATACTTGATCACAGTACATTGTCACAGGACGTGAACAAAGAGGCAATGTACTTTGATAACAGTACATTGTCACACCTACGTTGATACAGGAAGTGAACAAAAAGAGGCAATGCACTTTGATCACAGTACATTGTCAAAGGAAGTGAACAAAGAGGCAATGTACTTTGATCACAGTTCATTGTTACAGGAAGTGAATAAAGAAACAATGTACTTTGATCGCAGTACATTGTCACAGGAAGTGAACAAAGAGACAATGTACTTTGATCACAGTTCATTGTCACAGGAAGTGAACAAAGAGGCAATGTACTTTGATCACAGTACATTGCCACTGGAAGTGAACAAAGAGACAAAGTACTTTGATCACAGTACATTGTCACAGGAAGTGAACAAAGAGGCAATGTACTTTGATCACAGTACATTGTCACAGGAAGTGAACAAAGAAACAATATACTTGATCACAGTACATTGTCACAGGACGTGAACAAAGAGGCAATGTACTTTGATAACAGTACATTGTCACAGGAAGTGAACAAAGAAACAATGTACTTTGATCACAGTACATTGTTACAAGAAGTGAACAAAGAAGCAATGTACTTTGATCACAGTACATTGTCACAGAAAGTGAAAAAAGAGGCAATGTACTTTAATCACAGTACATTGTCACAGGAAGTGAAAAAAAGGCAATGTACTTTGATCACAGTAGATTGTCATAGGAAGTGAACAAAGAGGCAATGTACTTTGATCACAGTACATTGTTACAGGAACTGAACAAAGAAACAATGCACTTTGATCACAGTTTATTGTTATAGGAAGTGAACAAAGAAACAATGCACTTTGATCACAGTATATTGTTACAGGAACTGAACAAAGAAACAATGCACTTTGATCACAGTTTATTGTTACAGGAAGTGAACAAAGAAACAATGCACTTTGATCATAGTATATTGTTACAGGAACTGAACAAAGAAACAATGCACTTTGATCACAGTTTATTGTTACAGGAAGTGAACAAAGAAACAATGTACTTTGATCACAGTACATTGTTACAGGAAGTGAACAAAGAGGCAATGTACTTTGATCACAAAACATTGTCACAGGAACTGAACAAAGAAACAATGCACTTTGATCACAGTTTATTGTTACAGGAAGTGAACAAAGAAACAATGGACTTTGATCACAGTTTATTGTTACAGGAAGTGAACAAAGAAACAATGTACTTTGATCACAGTACATTGTTACAGGAAGTGAACAAAGAGACAATGTACTTTGATCACAGTACATTGTTACAGGAAGTGAACAAAGAGGCAATGTACTTTGATCACAAAACATTGTCACAGGAACTGAACAAAGAAACAATGCACTTTGATCACAGTTTATTGTTACAGGAAGTGAACAAAGAAACAATGCACTTTGATCACAGTTTATTGTTACAGGAAGTGAACAAAGAAACAATGTACTTTATCACAGTACATTGTTACAGGAAGTGAACAAAGAGACAATGTACTTTGATCACAGTACATTGTCACAGGAAGTGAACAAAGAGACAATGTACTTTGATCACAGGAAGTGAACTAAAAGACAACGAGAACATCCCGCCTGGCTGGTCCTTACGTACGAGGCTTACCACTAATTACGAGCCACTCACGGCCAATGAGGAGGCCCAAATATCGACCGTCGTCTACCACTTACTAACGAGACCTTTTATCCAAGCCCAAGACGGTTTTATCTGTTTACAAAAGCCATAAATAAAAGATTGACTCAAATAGTAAATGATTGAAAGAGCTGGGCGCTGTGTATTATTTAAAATACATAATTAGCATAAACACGTCGGGGTAAATACTTTAGCATCAAATGGATCTAATGAATTGTTATCAACTGTCGCGACTATATGAACATTGTTATCCAATTTATAACTGAAAATTAAAAGAAAAAGAAAATAAGGAGGATGCATTAAATGTTACAAGTCAGATCGTCGGCCTCATAAATATGCATTAATTCTTGCTTTATCGAAGTAGAGGCCGGACTTATTTATTTGACCAAGTGAACCGGAGTATAAATCACAGAGCATGCGCCTACAACTGTCCACTTTTAATTAACGGACAAAGAGAAGAGGAAGGTAGCCGATATTCCACACGGCTAATCTTTGCCATCTTGTGTAGTAAATACTATGGACGACTATACGAAAAAAAACCACCCTGCTCTTTAATGATCGAAAAAATATCTTTTCGTATTTTGTTGTTAATTTTTCAAATACTTTTAAAATTAATTTTAAAACCTTCGATTTTATCATATTTTTCTGTTTATAGCTTAAAGTTTTGCCAGCGGGTGCTTCTTAGGAAAGCCTCAGAGGGCGTGTAAAAATGCTACCTATAGCTCAGTGGAAGCATGTCAGTTTGCGGGACACAGGTTCAGTCTCCCTGCATAGGGTGTCTTCGGCCTTTATATAAAGGGAAAGGGTAGCCACATAAAGGAATTGGTTATTTGAATCGATTTTGTTTAGAATCGAGCGAAATTTGAATATCTAATGAATTAAGTTGGTGGGGACTGATTCATTTAAATAGACATATCGTTGCTGCAATTAAGATTTCGAGGATAAGTCTAAAGCTAAAAATATTTTATTATTACATTAATCTTTTGTCTTTTTGAGCAAACAGTCTTTATAGTAAGGAATAAAAAAAATAATAACTCTAGCAAAACTAGGCTATTAACACTTTCAATTGGAAACAATTCGGAATTAGATTATTTTACCATTAACATGTAGACTAATATAAACAAAAACATTTTCTAAGCCAATGCATACTTACTTCAATAAAAAAAAAAAAAAAAAAAAAAAAATATATATATATATATATATATATATATATATATATATATATTCAAGAACTTGTTTAATAAATAATTACAATCATTATAAATAAAGTAACATAACCTAAGAGTTAAAGCAGCTCTTCTACCACATAACCCATAACATAAAATCAGCTGTTTTATAAAATCATATTTTGTTACTTATTTTAAGCTGAATGGGACGAAATAACTATATTTCCCTTCTTGTGAAGAGTATTTCACCCATATAAAACTGAAAGTAATTCATTTTAAATTTAATTATTGAATTACTACTTGGAAAAACTGTGACATCAAATGCCATCCACTACAAGTTTTAAAAAATGTATTTAAACTTGATTGAAAGAATAAGACGTATTTTATTAACGATTTAAAATTTTAAACTAGATATGTAGACTACAAGGAGAGTGTGAACTAATAGGGGGAACTGAGAAATGTAGTTTACTAGTGTACATTCTGGCGTTTTAGAAGGCCGCCCTCGAGAGTTTCTATGGGGATCAAGTAACAGCCTAAAGTTAAATATTTATTGTTAGGTTAGGCTATTGCTATTTTGAGTAATGTGTTGTATATTGTATAGTTCACAAAAATATCACACTCCAACAAAACGTGAACTGTTAATACTGTCATAATTATTATTGCAATTGGAAATAATTGGAGATCGGCGAGTTTATTCTACCATTAGAAATGTAGTTTACTACAGCACAATTGTGCACTGGTCTATAAGCATAACTAATGGTCCTCTTAAGCAACGTCAGATAAGTCATAGAGTAAATAGGACTTTTTGTAACTGTTAAAGGCTTGCAGATATGAACGCACTCAGGGGCGTAGCCAGAGAAGGCCCCATACAAACCAATTCATTTTCGGAGAAAAATATTACCCTATAAAACAGCGCTAGGTTTTTAACTAAACAGCTTCCCAACAGTTGTATTATATAAAGTGCCAAAATACCATAAAATAAGATTTTTTAGATAAAAATGCCTAAAAGTTTCTCGAGAGGGCTACATCCTTGACCCTCCGGGTCGTGCCTCCCCCCCAAACATCCTCCTGGCTACACCACTGAAAGGACCTCTTCATCATCAGCGAATATTATGGTTTAAATTTATCTCCACCAGGTAGCGTAAGTGGGAATCAGAAAATTAAAAAGCACTTGATTAAAAAGAACTAAACTGCCTTACTTGACACTGCCCCAACGTCGCTAATGCCACAGCAAGAGCGCTTCCAAAACCCCAAAACTTTGCTTGAAGTTTTGGGCCGCATTGACTGACGGACATTTTTCATTTTAAATCTGTTTCTAACCGAACACGACGAGTAAGCTTACATAGAGGGCGGTGCTGCGCCCAGTAAAAATATTACCCTATGAAACAACGAAACCGAGGTTTTTAACTAAACAGCTTCCCAACAGTTGTGTAATTTTAAGTGCCAAAATACCATAAAATGTGATTTCTAGATATAAAAATTTCCAAAGTTTTTCCGGGAGGGCTCCACCTTGACCCTCCGGGTCGTACCCCCCCCCCCAACATCCTCCTGGCTACACCACTGAACGGACCCCTTCATAATCAGCGAATATTAGGGTTTAAATTTATATCCACCAGGTAGCGTGACTGGGAATCGGAAAATTAAAAAGCACTTGATTAAAAAGAACTAAACTGCCTTACTTGACACTGCCCCAACGTCGCTAATGCCACAGCAAGAACGCTTCCAAAACCCCAAAACTTTACTTGAAATTTTTGACCGCATTGACTGACGGACATTTTTCTTTTTAAATCTGTTTCTAACCGAACGCGACGAATACATAGAAGGCGGTGCTGCGCCCAGTGGAGAGGGAAATAAAGACGTTATTGGTGTCCGGTGTGTAAATTTAATTAACAAATACTTGTTTCCACGTTGACTATGATAGCATCACTTCCCAGCTTTAGTTGATGAATGCGTCTCCATGGCAACGTATGATTGCGTGAGATAGCCTTCGCATGAGGACGAAACTTATCATATATTTAATTATTTTTCACCACGAAAACGACTTCTTGCAAATAATTAAGTAGGTCTGGTGTCTACTAATTGCCGGACACTCGTCGTGACCGGGTAGAATGTCGCATGTGCAGAAGCGATGGGCCGAAAATAAAACGTCAACCGGTTAAACAAAAGAACTCGCGCTGGAAGTTACTGGGGAGATACAGTTTTTGACAATAATGATGTTCTTATTTCTTCAGTCTTGTAGAAAACATAATCAATAATGCTTGTAACTTAGTTTAAAAAATTAGCAAACTATAAATCTTGGTTTTAGGCTGTGCTATAATAAGTGGCGAATTTAAATTTTTTTAATATTCTTTAAACAACAAAATGAAAACGAGTGTAAACAGATTTTTATTTGCATGTTTTATATCTTTCTCTAATATTTAACAAGTAAAACAACCGACAATGGAATCGTATAAATAAAGAATTATATAAGTTACTTCAACTCACAGATTAGGTTATTTAACTTTTAATCTAAAGTGTTATTTAGTCTAACGAGCGAGTAAACTCCTATTTATTTTACTTCAATTCACAAGCGCTGTATTAGGTTAGTTAACTTTTAATCTAGAATGTTATTTAGTCTACCTCTGATAACCTTTCCTCTGAGGGATGTAACGGGATCCTAACGAAAGAAGGTATTGACGTCACTAACGAGCCAGTAAACTCCTACTTACTACTCGCTACCAGAATAAGGTATATCCCTAAGAATCGTTACTATGGCAGCCATCACTAACTTTGTAGAAAGTGAAGTCTTCTAGTTCTTTAGTCCTTCATTCCTTCACTTTTTAATAATTTGAATAAAACTGTTAAACTACATAGAGCCACAGGTAGAAATGTTTGTGAGTTACCATTGTCTTAGCCAGTATTAGGGGGGAGGAGCGGTAGGCTTGATGATGGGTTGTCATTAATCATCTCAAACATGTTTGAAGACTAAATCTCAAATCTCTCTGGATGTTTGGTACAAAAATAGGGGCTACGAGATAGAGGGATAAGAGCATCCGTCAAAATAAAACATACAGACCACCTGAAGGGCTGCAGCTGTTGGCCAGTGACGGGAGACGTTTACTACAAGTGCCATCACCAGCACTCTCAGGATGCTACCGTCAGGGTGAAAACCTGACATGACTGTCTACAGAGCCACTTACGCTGGACAGACACGCGGATTTCCCGATCTCCCCTTTATACAGCCATCGAAAAGGAATGGCCGACCACCTGGGTGTCGTGGATCTTTAGAGAAGGAGGAGGATGACACAGTACAGGAACGGGCAAGGCGGTATTGGACGGCGCATCGGAAGGACGTGCGTTTATACCTCTCATACTCCATAAATTAGGCAGAACTCTCCTGCAAGGATGTTCTAACAATACAGACTGAATGGCCGACCTCCTGGCTATCTGTGGGTCTCTGGAGAAGGAAGAGGAGGATACAGTAGAGGAACTAACAAGGTTGTATTGGGCGGCACGGCGTCTATAAAGGCCAAATAACCAAGAACGTGCGTTGGATAGAAGAAAAAGGACCTCCCTCTCGTAACCTACTCCCCGCCAGGACTTTTCCAACATACTTGTATCCGTCCAGTTTTCAATAAAGTTTGAACGCACTTGAAAGATCCGCATTTTTAATATACGCATTAAATTATTTTAATAGTAAAACGAATAGAAACTGACGCACGCATTTATCTCTTCAGACTTATTTCAGTGAACAAGTTATTTTCAGTGAGTTTGTTGTTGCTGTTGTATTAATGCGATAGTTGTCTTTCTGACAATTATCCTCTACCAAGGACAGGATAAAGGCGTGACTCTAAGTATGATTACGTTCGGAAAACATAATACCTCCTGTCAGGCACCACGTCTCCAGGTTGCGTAGAGTACTTCAAGTCAACCTGCTCTATATTGGGGTTCATTAAGGAGTTTACTCGTTACACAGTTTGTGAAACCATCTAGGTGTAAGGCCACATGGAATTATGAAAAGATATTACGATGCACTGGTATAAGCAGATTCACGTACCTGAATTAGGTCTGATTTTATTTGGCCATGAAGGCGGCTTACTCCCTACCGCACCCTCAATGAGTGAAGCTACACTTTGTAAAATGAAAGCTATAAATTTATTGATGTATTTATAATAATTTTTCACAAATCAATCTTAAATATTATTTACATTTGCAATTCCTTCTATTAGTACACACTCTCGTATATACAGTATATCTTGTTCAAATTTTCAGTCGTTAGTAAAATACTTTTTATTCATCCACTCAAGATTAAATAGATTTTTCAAAACTTGTAGTGGATCACAACGGATTTTAATACATTTTTTTTCAAATATTAATTCAACAAATAAATTGAAATAATTCATTTTAGTTTTATATGGGAGAATAACTTTTCACAAAAGGGGCAAGGTATGCAATATAGTTATCTCTTGTCATTGGGCTTAAAGTTAGTGATAATAGGCCTACATGATTTTATAGAACAGCAGATTTTATGTTATAGGTTATGTGATAGAATAGCTGTTTGTTCTACGTTGTGTTACTTTATTTACGCTATATTGATTGTTGTTATTTAATAAAAAGTAACTAATATTAAAAAAAACTCTCTGTTTTTCTAAGTAGGAATTGACTTTAAACATATTTCGTTCAGGCCTATATTGCTAATTATATAAAATTAATACAAAAAAAAATTAAAGATAAATATACAAATATGTTTGCCTGAGAATTGTTCAACTTAATGAGATTACCTGTAATATTTGAATTCGGCTTTCACTTAAAGATACCATCAGAGCGGAGAGTTGTCAGAACGGAGCGTGTTATCGTGAAATCGCGTCCGCATCCAGGTCGATACGTTTCCAATAAACTTCCGGCCACCAATAACGCGTTTTGTGATCCCAGCTCCCAATATTTTAAATGCGTTCCCACGCTTGGCCTAACGGAATCAAACAAAAATTCGATTAGGCGCCAATAAAATAAGCATTTAAAATAAAAAAGGAATCGATTTTTCTAATGATAGCTCGTTATTTTGCTATATTTATGGGGAATTTAGAACAATAATAAGCGATCCTAAGCGTGTATCGTTCTAATAAAACCGTTATCTACGAATTCCCACTTTAAGTTTTATTTTACGGGACATAGTCTGCCATCCGCCTTGTCGGTAGGATATGATCGTACGCAATACTAAAATCAAGGCATTTTGCCTCCTCATGGTATAAGGCCATACCCCTGAAAGATTTCTCAGTTTTAGCGGCAGAGAAGTAGATTTTTAGCAGTGTAGAAAGGGGGAATGTAGAAAGATGGTTAGAATAATTTTGAACAAAATATGTGTTACGTTTACACCGATACGTAGCCTTGAAAAATCATAACGTTAGTGTAAGGGCACCTAATACGTCACTATTATTGAGAAATTCGCTAAAAGATTCCCTATATTAACCTAATTGTTTTCTTAATTATATGAAAAAGCCATTTAATTCAGGCGTTTTTATAAGTATTATCTCATATCTTACTCATAAATGTTGAACAATTTAACAAATTTTAAAAAAACTGATGTGAATGTTGGTTTAACATTGGTATTAAATTATACGTTATTAATATTTTATAACTTTCTAAAATTTTAAACCCAGCTCTGACTGAAAGAAATTGCGCAGTTACTTTTTGAATGCAAGGTAATTTAAACAATTTTTAAATTTAAAAAAAATGTTCAAAAGAACAAATACGTTACTAAAGTTAAAACTTATGTACTAAGGGTAGATTCACTGAAGGCAGAATCTATCGATATTTATAATAACTAAGGATACAGGATAAGCTGAAAGTAGGCCTATATTCTGTATACATTTATGCTAAATAAGGGTAGATGATAAGCTAAGAGTAGAATCTGCAGACATTTGTGATAACTAAGGGTAGATTCACTGAATGTAGAATCTGTCGATAAGCTATTTATGATAACTAAGGGTAGATGATAAGCTAAGAGTAGAATCTGCAGACATTTGTGATAACTAAGGGTAGATTCACTGAATGTAGAATCTGTCGATAGGCTATTTATGATAACTAAGGGTAAGAGTAAAATCTTTAGACTTTTGCGATAACTAAGGGTAGATTCACTGAAGGTAGAATCTGTCGATAGGCTATTTATGATAACTAAGGGTAGATGATAAGCTAAGAGTAAAATCTTTAGACTTTTGCGATAACTAAGGGTAGATTCACTGAAGATAGAATCTGTCGATAGGCTATTTATGATAACTAAGGGTAGATGATAAGCTAAGAGTAAAATCTTTAGACTTTAGCGATAACTAAGGGTAGATTCACTGAAGGTAGAATCTGTCGATAGGCTATTTATGATAACTAAGGGTAGAAGATAAACTAAAAGTAGAATCTTTAGACATTTGTGATAAATAAGGGTAGATTCACTGAATGTAGAATCTGTCGATAGGCTATTTATGATAACTAAGGGTAGAAGATAAACTAAAAGTAGAATCTGTAGACATTTGTGATAAATAAGGGTAGATTCACTGAATGTAGAATCTGTCGATAGGCTATTTATGATAACTAAGGGTAGAAGATAAACTAAAAGTAGAATCTGTAGACATTTGTGATAAATAAGGGTAGATTCACTGAATGTAGAATCTGTCGATAGGCTATTTATGATAACTAAGGGTAGAAGATAAACTAAAAGTAGAATCTGTAGACATTTGTGATAAATAAGGGTAGATTCACTGAATGTAGAATCTGTCGATAGGCTATTTATGATAACTAAGGGTAGATGATAAGCTAAGAGTAAAATCTTTAGACTTTAGCGATAACTAAGGGTAGATTCACTGAAGGTAGAATCTGTCGATAGGCTATTTATGATAACTAAGGGTAGAAGATAAACTAAAAGTAGAATCTGTAGACATTTGTGATAAATAAGGGTAGATTCACTGAATGTAGAATCTGTCGATAGGCTATTTATGATAACTAAAGGTAGATGATAAACTAAAAGTAGAATCTGTCGATATGCTATTTATGATAACCGAGGGTAGAAGATAAACTAAAAGTAGAATCTGTAGACATTTGTAATAAATAAGCAGGTAGATTCACTGAAGGTAGAATCGGTCGATAGGCTATTTAAGACAACTAAGGGTAGATGATGTCTTAACTAAAAGTAGAATCTGTAGACATTTGTAATAAATAAGCAGGTAGATTCACTGAAGGTAGAATCGGTCGATAGGCTATTTATGATAACTAAGGGTAGATGATAAGCTAAGAGTAAAATCTTTAGACTTTTGCGATAACTAAGGGTAGATTCACTGAAGATAGAATCTGTCGATAGGCTATTTATGATAACTAAGGGTAGATGATAAGCTAAGAGTAAAATCTTTAGACTTTAGCGATAACTAAGGGTAGATTCACTGAAGGTAGAATCTGTCGATAGGCTATTTATGATAACTAAGGGTAGAAGATAAACTAAAAGTAGAATCTGTAGACATTTGTAATAAATAAGCAGGTAGATTCACTGAAGGTAGAATCTGTCGATAGGCTATTTATGATAACTAAGGGTAGATGATAAGCTAAGAGTAAAATCTTTAGACTTTTGCGATAAATAAGGGTAGATTCACTGAATGTAGAATCTGTCGATAGGCTATTTATGATAACTAAGGGTAGAAGATAAACTAAAAGTAGAATCTGTAGACATTTGTGATAAATAAGGGTAGATTCACTGAATGTAGAATTTGTCGATAGGCTATTTATGATAACTAAGGGTAGAAGATAAACTAAAAGTAGAATCTGTAGACATTTGTAATAAATAAGCAGGTAGATTCACTGAAGGTAGAATCGGTCGATAGGCTATTTAAGACAACTAAGGGTAGATGATGTCTTAACTAAAAGTAGAATCTGTAGACATTTGTAATAAATAAGCAGGTAGATTCACTGAAGGTAGAATCGGTCGATAGGCTATTTATGATAACTAAGGGTAGATGATAAGCTAAGAGTAAAATCTTTAGACTTTTGCGATAACTAAGGGTAGATTCACTGAAGATAGAATCTGTCGATAGGCTATTTATGATAACTAAGGGTAGATGATAAGCTAAGAGTAAAATCTTTAGACTTTAGCGATAACTAAGGGTAGATTCACTGAAGGTAGAATCTGTCGATAGGCTATTTATGATAACTAAGGGTAGAAGATAAACTAAAAGTAGAATCTGTAGACATTTGTAATAAATAAGCAGGTAGATTCACTGAAGGTAGAATCTGTCGATAGGCTATTTATGATAGCTAAGGGTAGATGATAAGCTAAGAGTAAAATCTTTAGACTTTTGCGATAACTAAGGGTAGATTCACTGAAGATAGAATCTGTCGATAGGCTATTTATGATAACTAAGGGTATTTGATAAGCTAAGAGTAAAATCTTTAGACTTTAGCGATAACTAAGGGTAGATTCACTGAAGGTAGAATCTGTCGATAGGCTATTTATGATAACTAAGGGTAGAAGATAAACTAAAAGTAGAATCTTTAGACATTTGTGATAAATAAGGGTAGATTCACTGAATGTAGAATCTGTCGATAGGCTATTTATGATAACTAAGGGTAGAAGATAAACTAAAAGTAGAATCTGTAGACATTTGTGATAAATAAGGGTAGATTCACTGAATGTAGAATCTGTCGATAGGCTATTTATGATAACTAAGGGTAGAAGATAAACTAAAAGTAGAATCTGTAGACATTTGTGATAAATAAGGGTAGATTCACTGAATGTAGAATCTGTCGATAGGCTATTTATGATAACTAAAGGTAGATGATAAGCTAAGAGTAAAATCTTTAGACTTTAGCGATAACTAAGGGTAGATTCACTGAAGGTAGAATCTGTCGATAGGCTATTTATGATAACTAAGGGTAGAAGATAAACTAAAAGTAGAATCTGTAGACATTTGTGATAAATAAGGGTAGATTCACTGAAGGTAGAATCTGTCGATAGGCTATTTATGATAACTAAGGGTAGAAGATAAACTAAAAGTAGAATCTGTAGACATTTGTGATAAATAAGGGTAGATTCACTGAATGTAGAATCTGTCGATAGGCTATTTATGATAACTAAAGGTAGAAGATAAACTAAAAGTAGAATCTGTAGACATTTGTAATAAATAAGCAGGTAGATTCACTGAAGGTAGAATCGGTCGATAGGCTATTTAAGACAACTAAGGGTAGATGATGTCTTAACTAAAAGTAGAATCTGTAGACATTTGTAATAAATAAGCAGGTAGATTCACTGAAGGTAGAATCGGTCGATAGGCTATTTAAGACAACTAAAAGTAGATGATGTCTTAACTAAGAGTAGAATCTGTAGACATTTGTAATAAATAAGCAGGTAGATTCACTGAAGGTAGAATCGGTCGATAGGCTATTTAAGACAACTAATGGTAGATGATGTCTTAACTAAGAGTAGAATCTGTAGACATTTGTAATAAATAAGCAGGTAGATTCACTGAAGGTAGAATCGGTCGATAGGCTATTTAAGACAACTAAGGGTAGATGATGTCTTAACTAAGAGTAGAATCTGTAGACATTTGTAATAAATAAGCAGGTAGATTCACTGAAGGTAGAATCTGTCGATATGCTATTTATGATAACCGAGGGTAGAAGATAAACTAAAAGTAGAATCTGTAGACATTTGTAATAAATAAGCAGGTAGATTCACTGAAGGTAGAATCGGTCGATAGGCTATTTAAGACAACTAATGGTAGATGATGTCTTAACTAAGAGTAGAATCTGTAGACATTTGTAATAAATAAGCAGGTAGATTCACTGAAGGTAGAATCGGTCGATAGGCTATTTAAGACAACTAAGGGTAGATGATGTCTTAACTAAGAGTAGAATCTGTAGACATTTGTAATAAATAAGCAGGTAGATTCACTGAAGGTAGAATCGGTCGATAGGCTATTTAAGACAACTAAGGGTAGATGATGTCTTAACTAAGAGTAGAATCTGTAGACATTTGTAATAAATAAGCAGGTAGATTCACTGAAGGTAGAATCGGTCGATAGGCTATTTAAGACAACTAAGGGTAGATGATGTCTTAACTAAGAGTAGAATCTGTAGACATTTGTGATAACTAAGAGTATCTACTCTTAAATCTGTCGATATTTTTGATAACTAGGGGTAGATGACAAACTAAGAGTAAAATAAGATAAATTATAACATATATAAAAGATAAAACAAATTACTTCAAGGTATATAAACGATAGGTGGATGGTATAATTAATTCAAGCAAATATTTCCACATAGAAATCCTTGTACACCCTTGTACGTAGGAGCTCTGAAGTAACCTCTGCTATATCAATAAGTTTTATAGTGTTTTAAAATTATATTATATTGAATTACTTATTGTCTGTTACAGGTAAGCGGAGCATTGCATTGCGGGATGAACACCTTTACAGTAAGTACAGCTCCGATATCTGAACTTTTATTCTTCCCTCTTCCCCTGAGTAACAGTCAGGCAGATCGCGGAGCATTGCATTGCGGGATGAACACCTTTACAGTAAGTACAGCTCCGATATCTGAACTTTTATTCTTCCCTCTTCCCCTGAGTAACAGTCAGGCAGATCGCGGAGCATTGCATTATGGGATGAACACCTTTACAGTAAGTACAGCTCCGATATCTGAACTTTTATTCTTCCCTCTTTCCCTGAGTAACAGTCAGGCAGATCGCGGAGCATTGCATTGCGGGATGAACACCTTTACAGTAAGTACAGCTCCGATATCTGAACTTTTATTCTTCCCTCTTCCCCTGAGTAACAGTCAGGCAGATCGCGGAGCATTGCATTATGGGATGAACACCTTTACAGTAAGTACAGCTCCGATATCTGAACTTTTATTCTTCCCTCTTTCCCTGAGTAACAGTCAGGCAGATCGCGGAGCATTGCATTGCGGGATGAACACCTTTACAGTAAGTACAGCTCCGATATCTGAACTTTTATTCTTCCCTCTTTCCCTGAGTAACAGTCAGGCAGATCGCGGAGTATTGCATTGCGGGATGAACACCTTTACAGTAAGTACAGCTCCGATATCTGAACTTTTATTCTTCCCTCTTCCCCTGAGTAACAGTCAGGCAGATCGCGGAGTATTGCATTGCGGGATGAACACCTTTACAGTAAGTACAGCTCCGATATCTGAACTTTTATTCTTCCCTCTTCCCCTGAGTAACACTCAGGCAGATCGCGGAGCATTGCATTGCGGGATGAACACCTTTACAGTAAGTACAGCTCCGATATCTGAACTTTTATTCTTCCCTCTTCCCCTGAGTAACAGTCAGGCAGATCGCGGAGCATTGCATTATGGGATGAACACCTTTACAGTAAGTACAGCTCCGATATCTGAACTTTTATTCTTCCCTCTTTCCCTGAGTAACAGTCAGGCAGATCGCGGAGCATTGCATTGCGGGATGAACACCTTTACAGTAAGTACAGCTCCGATATCTGAACTTTTATTCTTCCCTCTTTCCCTGAGTAACAGTCAGGCAGATCGCGGAGTATTGCATTGCGGGATGAACACCTTTACAGTAAGTACAGCTCCGATATCTGAACTTTTATTCTTCCCTCTTCCCCTGAGTAACAGTCAGGCAGATCGCGGAGCATTGCATTGCGGTATGAACACCTTTACAGTAAGTACAGCTCCGATATCTGAACTTTTATTCTTCCCTCTTCCCCTGAGTAACAGTCAGGCAGATCGCGGAGCATTGCATTGCGGGATGAACACCTTTACAGTAAGTACAGCTCCGATATCTGAACTTTTATTCTTCCCTCTTCCCCTGAGTAACAGTCAGGCAGATCGCGGAGCATTGCATTGCGGGATGAACACCTTTACAGTAAGTACAGCTCCGATATCTGAACTTTTATTCTTCCCTCTTCCCCTGAGTAACAGTCAGGCAGATCGCGGAGCATTGCAATGCGGGATGAACACCTTTACAGTAAGTACAGCTCCGATATCTGAACTTTTATTCTTCCCTCTTCCCCTGAGTAACAGTCAGGCAGATCGCGGAGCATTGCATTGCGGGATGAACACCTTTACAGTAAGTACAGCTCCGATATCTGAACTTTTATTCTTCCCTCTTCCCCTGAGTAACAGTCAGGCAGATCGCGGAGCATTGCATTGCGGGATGAACACCTTTACAGTAAGTACAGCTCCGATATCTGAACTTTTATTCTTCCCTCTTCCCCTGAGTAACACTCAGGCAGATCGCGGAGCATTGCATTGCGGGATGAACACCTTTACAGTAAGTACAGCTCCGATATCTGAACTTTTATTCTTCCCTCTTCCCCTGAGTAACACTCAGGCAGATCGCGGAGCATTGCATTGCGGGATGAACACCTTTACAGTAAGTACAGCTCCGATATCTGAACTTTTATTCTTCCCTCTTTCCCTGAGTAACAGTCAGGCAGATCGCGGAGCATTGCATTACGGGATGAACACCTTTACAGTAAGTACAGCTCCGATATCTGAACTTTTATTCTTCCCTCTTCCCCTGAGTAACAGTCAGGCAGATCGCGGAGCATTGCATTGCGGGATGAACACCTTTACAGTAAGTACAGCTCCGATATCTGAACTTTTATTCTTCCCTCTTTCCCTGAGTAACAGTCAGGCAGATCGCGGAGCATTGCATTACGGGATGAACACCTTTACCGTAAGTACAGCTCCGATATCTGAACTTTTATTCTTCCCTCTTTCCCTGAGTAACAGTCAGGCAGATCGCGGAGCATTGCATTACGGGATGAACACCTTTACCGTAAGTACAGCTCCGATATCTGAACTTTTATTCTTCCCTCTTTCCCTGAGTAACAGTCAGGCAGATCGCGGAGCATTGCATTACGGGATGAACACCTTTACCGTAAGTACAGCTCCGATATCTGAACTTTTATTCTTCCCTCTTTCCCTGAGTAACAGTCAGGCAGATCGCGGAGCATTGCATTACGGGATGAACACCTTTACAGTAAGTACAGCTCCGATATCTGAACTTTTATTCTTCCCTCTTTCCCTGAGTAACAGTCAGGCAGATCGCGGAGCATTGCATTACGGGATGAACACCTTTACCGTAAGTACAGCTCCGATATCTGAACTTTTATTCTTCCCTCTTTCCCTGAGTAACAGTCAGGCAGATCGCGGAGCATTGCATTACGGGATGAACACCTTTACAGTAAGTACAGCTCCGATATCTGAACTTTTATTCTTCCCTCTTTCCCTGAGTAACAGTCAGGCAGATCGCGGAGCATTGCATTACGGGATGAACACCTTTACCGTAAGTACAGCTCCGATATCTGAACTTTTATTCTTCCCTCTTTCCCTGAGTAACAGTCAGGCAGATCGCGGAGCATTGCATTACGGGATGAACACCTTTACAGTAAGTACAGCTCCGATATCTGAACTTTTATTCTTCCCTCTTCCCCTGAGTAACAGTCAGGCAGATCGCGGAGCATTGCATTGCGGGATGAACACCTTTACAGTAAGTACAGCTCCGATATCTGAACTTTTATTCTTCCCTCTTCCCCTGAGTAACAGTCAGGCAGATCGCGGAGTATTGCATTGCGGGATGAACACCTTTACAGTAAGTACAGCTCCGATATCTGAACTTTTATTCTTCCCTCTTCCCCTGAGTAACAGTCAGGCAGATCGCGGAGCATTGCATTACGGGATGAACACCTTTACAGTAAGTACAGCTCCGATATCTGAACTTTTATTCTTCCCTCTTTCCCTGAGTAACAGTCAGGCAGATCGCGGAGTATTGCATTGCGGGATGAACACCTTTACAGTAAGTACAGCTCCGATATCTGAACTTTTATTCTTCCCTCTTCCCCTGAGTAACAGTCAGGCAGATCGCGGAGTATTGCATTGCGGGATGAACACCTTTACAGTAAGTACAGCTCCGATATCTGAACTTTTATTCTTCCCTCTTCCCCTGAGTAACACTCAGGCAGATCGCGGAGCATTGCATTGCGGTATGAACACCTTTACAGTAAGTACAGCTCCGATATCTGAACTTTTATTCTTCCCTCTTCCCCTGAGTAACAGTCAGGCAGATCGCGGAGTATTGCATTGCGGGATGAACACCTTTACAGTAAGTACAGCTCCGATATCTGAACTTTTATTCTTCCCTCTTCCCCTGAGTAACAGTCAGGCAGATCGCGGAGTATTGCATTGCGGGATGAACACCTTTACAGTAAGTACAGCTCCGATATCTGAACTTTTATTCTTCCCTCTTCCCCTGAGTAACACTCAGGCAGATCGCGGAGCATTGCATTGCGGTATGAACACCTTTACAGTAAGTACAGCTCCGATATCTGAACTTTTATTCTTCCCTCTTCCCCTGAGTAACAGTCAGGCAGATCGCGGAGCATTGCATTGCGGGATGAACACCTTTACAGTAAGTACAGCTCCGATATCTGAACTTTTATTCTTCCCTCTTCCCCTGAGTAACAGTCAGGCAGATCGCGGAGTATTGCATTGCGGGATGAACACCTTTACAGTAAGTACAGCTCCGATATCTGAACTTTTATTCTTCCCTCTTCCCCTGAGTAACAGTCAGGCAGATCGCGGAGTATTGCATTGCGGGATGAACACCTTTACAGTAAGTACAGCTCCGATATCTGAACTTTTATTCTTCCCTCTTCCCCTGAGTAACAGTCAGGCAGATCGCGGAGTATTGCATTGCGGGATGAACACCTTTACAGTAAGTACAGCTCCGATATCTGAACTTTTATTCTTCCCTCTTCCCCTGAGTAACAGTCAGGCAGATCGCGGAGTATTGCATTGCGGGATGAACACCTTTACAGTAAGTACAGCTCCGATATCTGAACTTTTATTCTTCCCTCTTCCCCTGAGTAACAGTCAGGCAGATCGCGGAGTATTGCATTGCGGGATGAACACCTTTACAGTAAGTACAGCTCCGATATCTGAACTTTTATTCTTCCCTCTTCCCCTGAGTAACAGTCAGGCAGATCGCGGAGTATTGCATTGCGGGATGAACACCTTTACAGTAAGTACAGCTCCGATATCTGAACTTTTATTCTTCCCTCTTCCCCTGAGTAACAGTCAGGCAGATCGCGGAGTATTGCATTGCGGGATGAACACCTTTACAGTAAGTACAGCTCCGATATCTGAACTTTTATTCTTCCCTCTTCCCCTGAGTAACAGTCAGGCAGATCGCGGAGTATTGCATTGCGGGATGAACACCTTTACAGTAAGTACAGCTCCGATATCTGAACTTTTATTCTTCCCTCTTCCCCTGAGTAACAGTCAGGCAGATCGCGGAGTATTGCATTGCGGGATGAACACCTTTACAGTAAGTACAGCTCCGATATCTGAACTTTTATTCTTCCCTCTTCCCCTGAGTAACACTCAGGCAGATCGCGGAGCATTGCATTGCGGTATGAACACCTTTACAGTAAGTACAGCTCCGATATCTGAACTTTTATTCTTCCCTCTTCCCCTGAGTAACAGTCAGGCAGATCGCGGAGCATTGCATTGCGGGATGAACACCTTTACAGTAAGTACAGCTCCGATATCTGAACTTTTATTCTTCCCTCTTCCCCTGAGTAACAGTCAGGCAGATCGCGGAGTATTGCATTGCGGGATGAACACCTTTACAGTAAGTACAGCTCCGATATCTGAACTTTTATTCTTCCCTCTTCCCCTGAGTAACAGTCAGGCAGATCGCGGAGTATTGCATTGCGGGATGAACACCTTTACAGTAAGTACAGCTCCGATATCTGAACTTTTATTCTTCCCTCTTCCCCTGAGTAACACTCAGGCAGATCGCGGAGCATTGCATTGCGGTATGAACACCTTTACAGTAAGTACAGCTCCGATATCTGAACTTTTATTCTTCCCTCTTCCCCTGAGTAACAGTCAGGCAGATCGCGGAGCATTGCATTGCGGGATGAACACCTTTACAGTAAGTACAGCTCCGATATCTGAACTTTTATTCTTCCCTCTTCCCCTGAGTAACAGTCAGGCAGATCGCGGAGTATTGCATTGCGGGATGAACACCTTTACAGTAAGTACAGCTCCGATATCTGAACTTTTATTCTTCCCTCTTCCCCTGAGTAACAGTCAGGCAGATCGCGGAGTATTGCATTGCGGGATGAACACCTTTACAGTAAGTACAGCTCCGATATCTGAACTTTTATTCTTCCCTCTTCCCCTGAGTAACAGTCAGGCAGATCGCGGAGTATTGCATTGCGGGATGAACACCTTTACAGTAAGTACAGCTCCGATATCTGAACTTTTATTCTTCCCTCTTCCCCTGAGTAACAGTCAGGCAGATCGCGGAGTATTGCATTGCGGGATGAACACCTTTACAGTAAGTACAGCTCCGATATCTGAACTTTTATTCTTCCCTCTTCCCCTGAGTAACAGTCAGGCAGATCGCGGAGTATTGCATTGCGGGATGAACACCTTTACAGTAAGTACAGCTCCGATATCTGAACTTTTATTCTTCCCTCTTCCCCTGAGTAACAGTCAGGCAGATCGCGGAGTATTGCATTGCGGGATGAACACCTTTACAGTAAGTACAGCTCCGATATCTGAACTTTTATTCTTCCCTCTTCCCCTGAGTAACAGTCAGGCAGATCGCGGAGTATTGCATTGCGGGATGAACACCTTTACAGTAAGTACAGCTCCGATATCTGAACTTTTATTCTTCCCTCTTCCCCTGAGTAACAGTCAGGCAGATCGCGGAGTATTGCATTGCGGGATGAACACCTTTACAGTAAGTACAGCTCCGATATCTGAACTTTTATTCTTCCCTCTTCCCCTGAGTAACACTCAGGCAGATCGCGGAGCATTGCATTGCGGTATGAACACCTTTACAGTAAGTACAGCTCCGATATCTGAACTTTTATTCTTCCCTCTTCCCCTGAGTAACAGTCAGGCAGATCGCGGAGCATTGCATTGCGGGATGAACACCTTTACAGTAAGTACAGCTCCGATATCTGAACTTTTATTCTTCCCTCTTCCCCTGAGTAACAGTCAGGCAGATCGCGGAGCATTGCATTGCGGGATGAACACCTTTACAGTAAGTACAGCTCCGATATCTGAACTTTTATTCTTCCCTCTTCCCCTGAGTAACAGTCAGGCAGATCGCGGAGCATTGCATTACGGGATGAACACCTTTACAGTAGGTACAGCTCCGATATCTGAACTTTTATTCTTCCCTCTTCCCCTGAGTAACAGTCAGGCAGATCGCGGAGCATTGCATTGCGGGATGAACACCTTTACAGTAAGTACAGCTCCGATATCTGAACTTTTATTCTTCCCTCTTCCCCTGAGTAACACTCAGGCAGATCGCGGAGCATTGCATTGCGGGATGAACACCTTTACAGTAAGTACAGCTCCGATATCTGAACTTTTATTCTTCCCTCTTCCCCTGAGTAACAGTCAGGCAGATCGCGGAGCATTGCATTGCGGGATGAACACCTTTACAGTAAGTACAGCTCCGATATCTGAACTTTTATTCTTCCCTCTTCCCCTGAGTAACAGTCAGGCAGATCGCGGAGCATTGCATTGCGGGATGAACACCTTTACAGTAAGTACAGCTCCGATATCTGAACTTTTATTCTTCCCTCTTCCCCTGAGTAACACTCAGGCAGATCGCGGAGCATTGCATTGCGGGATGAACACCTTTACAGTAAGTACAGCTCCGATATCTGAACTTTTATTCTTCCCTCTTCCCCTGAGTAACAGTCAGGCAGATCGCGGAGCATTGCATTGCGGGATGAACACCTTTACAGTAAGTACAGCTCCGATATCTGAACTTTTATTCTTCCCTCTTCCCCTGAGTAACAGTCAGGCAGATCGCGGAGCATTGCATTGCGGGATGAACACCTTTACAGTAAGTACAGCTCCGATATCTGAACTTTTATTCTTCCCTCTTTCCCTGAGTAACAAGGCTATTCTGGATTTATTAGCTGGATCACCGAACAGTCAGGCAGATATAGATCAAATTTTATAATATGGCACTTGGCTCTTAGGTAGAAATTGTATATGTATCTATAAAACATCAGGAACTGCCGTCGTCTCTTATCAGGGCCATAAATTGCGGCCTACCCGTCTCAACCCTTAGACCATCCTATCAGCACGCTTCCGTGAACGCCCTATTTTCATTTGTTGTTAATTATACTATACATTAAAAAGTATTAAGAAGTACAAAAATAATGAGCCAACCCTATGAGTCAGAGGAGGTCCAAGGGTGGAAGTTTTGGAAAATGACCGGCGATCACCTCCACCCCCTCGTCCTCGACCTCTCATCAAGGCCTGCAGCTCCCAAGCGCAAGCTTATAAAATTTTACCTATAGCAATCCTAAGCATCGACACAAGTGTTTTTCCCAATAGAGTGCGCCGTTAGTGTTAGGTTTTGCCTGAATTTACTAAAGCTATTCCAATACTCTCTTTTCAAGCCAGGAACCCCCGGTTAAATGGGACACAATAGGTGGGCATTATGTAGCTGGTGAGAGAGAAGAAATACTGAATATCTGGTGACATAAGATAGCAATCTCTATGGAAGAAACCCTTAACATAGCATTGAGGTTACCTACCATGTTCGGGAGTGTAAGGAATAGTCCAGCAACCCAGCCCCCAAAGAACTAACTAACCTCCGAAGAAATTTTCTTAGTAAATTCCTACTGAAATGAAAAAAGAAAAATGTTATTGCTTATTTCCAGTTTATTCATTTCATTCATTTTTAACCTTACAGCACTATTTATGATATTTTGTGGTAATCATCGCAACAGTTTAGTTTAAGGTTGTCCAATGGAGGTTTCGAAGACAACCAGATGGGGGCGGGGGGATTCATAAATGTCTTTGAAAACTTCTTTACTTGGTATTGGAAAGTTGGCGCAGTGCCAAAGAGCGCTAGACTTTGAGTATGAAGATTCATAGTTCGAATCCATTTAGACCACAAAATCTTTATAATTCAATTATTGAATAAATATTTGAAAAACTTTGTTAACATCAACTGGCATCTACTATAGGTTTAAAAAAATGTATATCAACTTGATTGGACGAATAAAAACTTATTTTATTAACGATTGAAAATTCGTACAAGATATAGCCTATATATCAGGAGAGTGTGAGCTAATAGAAGGGATGTAAGGCCGTTTTAACATCAAGTGTCATCCACTACAAGTTAAAAAAAAACATTTATTTGAACTTGAAGGGATGAATAAATAGTATTTTCTAAACGATTGAAAATTTGAACAAGATATTTATAAGAAGAGTGTGAACTAATAGAAAGAGTTGAAAAAAAAGAATTTTAATATCCCCCTGGGATGATTATCTCCCAACATCTCCTCTCTGCAGCTCTGTTGCTCAAGCTATTGTTGAACATTCATATAATTAGCTAAAAATCGAAAATATTAAAATGTAAATAGTTCTTTGAATCTTATACTCACTGTAATCCAGTAAATAACAGTTGCATTTGCTGGCGTTAAAGTTCTGTGGAGACTGGGGTCTATTTACGCTTCGCTCGCCCTGGAACAAAGCGATCGCAACTTTAGAAATTAGCAACTCCAAAACCAAGATATTTAATCCGGACGAGGACGGCGCAGACCGCATCACGTCCGAAATCACCGCTCCAATAAATCGTGGATCAGAAAGTGTCGAGATATATTACGGGATCAGCAAATTGGGCGAGGGATAATGTCCGTGATGCTGATTCAGGAGATCCGCAACTCCTCCTTTCCCGTGTCCTGCAGGATTGCCAATCCCGCATACATAAATTACATTTCGTCAAGTCGTTGAATATTATATTATATTTTGACACTGATTTATTATTGCTTTAAATCTATGGAAGTCAATGGTAACATTTACACCAAAGCGAACTTAAATACAACTAATTTGTATCCACTTATAAATAAGTAATATATAAAAAAAAAAAAAATTAAATCAATTCCTACTTAGGTCAACGAAAATTTATTTCGAGTACATTTTATTTAATAATTACAATTAATATAAATTAAATAACATAACGTATGCGTTACAACAGCTGTTCTATCACATAACCTATAATATAAAATCAGCTGTTTTATAAACTCATATGTTATCACTTATTTTAAGCCTAATGTGACGAATAACTATATTGCATACCTTGCCCATTTTGTGAGAAGTTTTTTCTCCCATATAAAACTAAAATTAGTTCATGAAATAAAACACTTTAAAAACTGAAATACCATCAAATGTCATCCACTAAAAATTTAAAAAATCTATTTGAACTGGAGTGGATGAAAAATATTTTAGCTATTGAAAATTTGAACAAGATATAGTATAGATATAGGCTATACAGGGAGAGTGTGAAATATTAGTAAAAATTGAAAACGTATTATTAAAAGCTCCGAGTGATTTTAAAAACTAATTCTTTACAATTAATCCCTAAATTTATTTCCGATTTAACTGTTCTGTTTGACACATCTGTTCGGACTTGATTTAGGCTATAAACTATGATTGTTACTTGACTCACAACGGTAGTCTAACTATTAAACCACACACTAGTTTGTTGAGATTGTGTAGGTGTAGTGAGGTTTTGAGTGAACCATTTTAATATTTATCGTTGTAAATTTGTACTCACTGGCTAAGCTCTAATTAACTTAATGTAATTTATCTGTTTCCAATATGAAACTAAGTAAAACTGAAGAAAGCCTGCACCATAGTGTAGGCTCTATCAACCTCAGGGAGGAAAATAGACTAACATAAAAAGCAAAACTTTATTAATAAGTTAGTCTAAGGAAACACTAACTCGCAATCAATAATTTATTTCCTCCATAGTTACGCGTTTCAACAACAAAGACATCATCATGAAAGAGTATAACTTCACAAATTCTGAACAACTAATAAAGTTAGACCCATAGGCTTAATCTAGTCGGTAAAATTATACAGTTAGTTCTGTTTTTATTTTAAGATCTATTAGATACAAACCAAAATTTGATCTCAGCTTGTATGTAAAGGTAATCATTAAATATTACCGAAAAATATCTCAATCTATAATTTATTTCCACTTACGCGTTTCAACAACAAAGGCATCATCTTGAGTGAGTATAAACACAAATTCTAGTTTATAACATCGTTAGGTTTTGTATACATTTACTGATGATGACTTTCTTACTGAAACGCGTACGAGAAAATCAGACAGTTGTAAGTGTCGTGAAAAGCCATGTTGGTAAAAACAAAGGTTTACGACAGGAATCTATTAAGGTCGAGTCTATCAGCAACTTTTTCTTAGAGGGTTTATCGTTATTCCAAACTTTACTGGTATTGTGATAACACAATAGCTAGTGTTGTAGGGGACACTGTTGCTGAGGAAGAGCCTTGTGAATTGAAACATAATATTGTAATATTAGTAGTGTGTAAGCATATTATTTTATTTTGCGTTAATTGTCTTATTTAAACGGTTTATTATGTTTTGGGGTTTTATTAGTTTATTTCTAAAACAAGTAACATATATTTTTTTTTAAAGTAAATTCAAACTGAAATCAACAAAAAAGAATTTAATTTAATTTCTTTTTATTTTATAATTATAATTTATATATATATATATATATATATATATATATATATATAAAGAAATAAGTCAAAATACAAATACAAGAATTATAATTGAAGAGAGAGAGCGAATTTCCTTGAAATTTTCCATTTTCTGTGTATGGAGTTGAACTATTATTTTTATTTGTTACTATTTATAGGCTTTATTTTTTTCATCGCTTCCATTGTGTTTTAGTAGCTTTTAGCTTTCCTATCGTAATGTCCGTTTGTGAAACAAGGTTTGATATCGGTAATCCATTTTGTTTCTTTTATTTTATTCTTTTCATTCATTTTTAATCAGTGAACATTATTTATATTATGTAGTAGCCATGGCAACAGTTTAATACCATGGAGGTTTTTCATATAGACCCTTGAGAAGTTTATTTTTAGGTATGAAAAAGTTGACTTAGTGCCACAAAGCGCTAGACTTCGAAAATGAAGATACTCAGTTCGAATCCGATCTAGATCCCAAGATTTTTATAATTTAAATATTGAATAAATTTTTTTTAACTGTTTTAACAACAATTTTTATCCAAGCAATGTAGCTATTTGAACTTGATTTGGACGAATAAAAACCTATTTTATTAACGATTGAAAATTTGTACAAAGTATAGGCTGTATCAGGAGAGTGTGAGCTAATAGAAGGAATTTAAACATCTGAAAAACATGAAGATCGGGTGTTTGCAGCTTATATATGTTGACCCTTCCGCCAACAAAAAACCAAAACACTTTCACTACAGTAAACTACTTTGTAAGAAAAAATGCGGTTAGTTTTTTTTCCAAATTGCCCGCTTCCTTTCCAAGAACACGGCCTAGTTCCTAAGCATAGATTTTTACCATCAATACTTTCATAGTAATTTATAGGTTTAAGTTCCAAGAATAGAAAAGGTCGTTTAAAAAAGTTGAAGGGATGTCCTTTGTGCTTTTGAAAGGCTCTTTGTGGAATGACAACTGTCGTGTGTTTATTGTCATCGGGAGCATCTCCTGTTTCTCCATATTCCTGTGTCCTTCGGTAACGCTTCATTGAAATTCTTTATTATGATAAAAGATGGGACCCAAAACAAGCGACAAGACCAAATAATAGTTTTTCCTTTTGAAAAAAAATCTGTGTATTTTTCCAGCCGAACGGGCTTGTCAACGTCGCCGACCAATAAGGGACATGCTCGACAAACATCGATGTATCGATAGACGTAATGCACCAGCCCGACATTCTGTAGATAATGACAATGTTTGTGTAGCAGGGTCTTGAGGATTATTCCGGGCGGCTGGCTTGTCACGGTGATGATGTCTGGCCGACAAGACGAGCGACAAAATGCGATTAAACAATACACGGATGAGGCTTATGAGTTTGTTTTAGGTTGTCTGTATGTTTGCGGGTTCGATCCAAACGTGATAACAGGAAGCAATGTTGGGGAAACGCGAGAACGTTCTATGGCTAAACCTGGCCAAATCACTACCCACCTTAAATCTATCTATTCTTTATACGTTATTTTACTAATCCAGATATGGCAATCTACAAAATTAAGATTAAGCTCTTCTGAAGTGCATTTTTATAAACCCAATAGATGTGATCACTAATTACTTGAAATAATTTACTGTACTTTATTAATAATAAAACGCAAAAAACCTCTAAACACAAATATTTTTATTCTAGTCTTATGTAAATTCCGATTACCAAATAACCATTCTCGGAGGATTGAGTATGTAGTGTCATGTGAGACTAAAATAAAAATGTTTGTATTGGGTTAATTAGAGCTTAGGTAGAGAGAACAATTCACAACGGTAAAGATTTAAAGAGTTTATTCTAGTCTTATGTAAATTCCGATTACCAAATAACCATTCTCGGAGGATTGAGTATGTAGTGTCATGTGAGACTAAAATAAAAATGTTTGTATTGGGTTAATTAGAGCTTAGGTAGAGAGAACAATTCACAACGGTAAAGATTTAAAGAGTTTATTCTAGTCTTATGTAAATTCCGATTACCAAATAACCATTCTCGGAGGATTGAGTATGTAGTGTCATGTGAGGCTAGAATAAAAATGTTTGTATTGGGTTAATTAGAGCTTAGGTAGAGAGAACAATTCACAACGGTAAAGATTTAAATAGTTTATTCTAGTCTTATGTAAATTCCGATTACCAAATAACCATTCTCGGAGGATTGAGTATGTAGTGTCATGTGAGACTAAAATAAAAATGTTTGTATTGGGTTAATTAGAGCTTAGGTAGAGAGAACAATTCACAACGGTAAAGATTTAAAGAGTTTATTCTAGTCTTATGTAAATTCCGATTACCAAATAACCATTCTCGGAGGATTGAGTATGTAGTGTCATGTGAGACTAAAATAAAAATGTTTGTATTGGGTTAATTAGAGCTTAGGTAGAGAGAACAATTCACAACGGTAAAGATTTAAAGAGTTTATTCTAGTCTTATGTAAATTCCGATTACCAAATAACCATTCTCGGAGGATTGAGTATGTAGTGTCATGTGAGACTAAAATAAAAATGTTTGTATTGGGTTAATTAGAGCTTAGCTAGAGAGAACAATTCACAACGGTAAAGATTTAAAGAGTTTATTCTAGTCTTATGTAAATTCCGATTACCAAATAACCATTCTCGGAGGATTGAGTATGTAGTGTCATGTGAGACTAAAATAAAAATGTTTGTATTGGGTTAATTAGAGCTTAGGTAGAGAGAACAATTCACAACGGTAAAGATTTAAAGAGTTTATTCTAGTCTTATGTAAATTCCGATTACCAAATAACCATTCTCGGAGGATTGAGTATGTAGTGTCATGTGAGACTAAAATAAAAATGTTTGTATTGGGTTAATTAGAGCTTAGCTAGAGAGAACAATTCACAACGGTAAAGATTTAAAGAGTTTATTCTAGTCTTATGTAAATTCCGATTACCAAATAACCATTCTCGGAGGATTGAGTATGTAGTGTCATGTGAGGCTAGAATAAAAATGTTTGTAGTGGGTTAATTAGAGCTTAGCTAGAGAGAACAATTCACAACGGTAAAGATTTAAAGAGTTTATTCTAAATCTCACTACACCCTAGTTTAATAAAACAAACACAGTAGTTTATTTAAAGGAAACAGACTAGTTTCGACGAAGATGTCGCCTTCATCAGTGCTTGGCTACTACTTATCAGTGCTTGGTAGTAGCCAAGCACTGATGAAGGCGACGTCGTCATTGAAACTAGCCTGTTTGTTTTAATTAACTAATGTGAAGTGAGATTTAGAGTAAACTCTTTTAATGTTTACCTTTGTTTAAAAATATTTGTTGTTAGAGGCTTTTTTGTGTATTATTTGCCGATAGATAAAGTATGTTTCTGTAAGGATTACAAAGCGAGGCACAGGGTTAAAACCCCACAAAAGTATCAACCCAAATAACAATTTACTGCAGCAAAAGAAAGTAGAAGTCGTGACTACAATGTTTGTGGAGCGAACTACTCTGTAACTATTTATAAAGATATTATAATTAACTGAAATGGGGTCGTGAACAAGAAGTTATTTTCTTTCAACATTTGATGATCTTGAAAAATTATTGGTTATTGGTGATTTGTTCACTAAATCGGTTCAGTATTAAAAATTAATGCACTTCAAAGCATTTTTTTAGAAAAATGGCTTACCAACACTCCTGTGATTTGTATGTGTTGAAAAAGCTTAAATATGATTTTTTGACGTTCAAGGTTTTAAACTAGGGATGGGCCGATTCCGATTCTCGATTCCAGGAATCGTCGATTCTAGGTGGTATCGAGGAATCGTCGATACTCGATTCTTCATTTATAAAAGTGTCGATTCCGATTCCTATTTTGTTAACTATTAAAATATGCGTTTGGAGTAATTTATTACCAAACAAAATTTATTATATTTGTGTGGAAAAATAATTAATTACCAACTATGTCTTATTTATGTATTAGTTGATTTGAATGAATTAAATGATTAAAGTAAACGAAAATATTATTATTTATGAAGCAACAGCAATCAAGATCGTAACCATTTCTGGTCGTTTGACATCGCTCGTCTCTCTCTCTCTCACTAGAGTGGGTTCGATACTCTCTTTTGCTCTCTCCCCCCCACGTGTCTTACTGCCACTGATTTATAGATATCAGAACAAAACACAAAAAAGTACAGTAAAAACTCGATTAACCGTCACCGTCGGAACCGCGGCCATGACGGTTGAGCGAGTAGACGGATAACAGAAACACTGTATTATTCCTCCGAAACTTAACCTTAATAAATTATATTATAGACAGATATCACTCTCACGGTTGAAGGTTTTGTGTAGCCTATTACATTAAAACGGACCTTTTAAAAGGTTTTGCCATATGACCAAGATGTTAACTAAATTAATTATTGGAGAACTAGCATGTAAGCTAATATAACTTGAAAGAATCGAGAATCGAGTAAAGAATCGAGAATCGAAAGGAAAATTTTAGAATCGGAATCGGAATCGGAATCGAAAATTTTAGGAATCGGCCCATCCCTATTTTAAACCTTCCTCAAGTTCCACCTACTGAACCTCAGCTACGTGCAGCCGTCCTTTGCCATGCCCTCTGTCCGTTACCCTAATCTCATTAATATAGGCTAGTAGCTTCTGCTTCAAATCCTTTCTCAGGGATGTTTTGGGCATAGACACTCCGGGAGGAAGCTAGAATTCATACCTCAAGTTAAAATGTTGAAATTAAATCCCAATATACGCAGGTATTTATCTATGAAATCTGGCTTCTTTAGGGTAAGTTACAAGACTCTTTCGTCCCAAGGACATTTCGTCCCACCTAAGGGAAGAGTTGTAGAAAGGCACATATAGAGTAAATTATTCGAACATTCTTCCCTCATAATTAACGTTACCTCTTAATAATGTCACATAACCTAAACCAGACCAACCTAACACATTAATCTAACCTAACCTAACTTACTGTAACCTGTGGCCGAAGCAGGCCAATAACTGGGGCCCGAAAATCTCCACTTTTTTAATCCAACCTATTTTGCAATTAGACGACAAACGCTGTTTTTAGTTTTATAACAAAATACTGCTCTATAGTATTGTGGCTATCCTATCTGAGCCCTGATAGGAAAGTAATAGAACTAAACACACACACACACACACACAATTGATGATAAAATCTAATTAATTCATCCCAGGAATACATTACTTTCAATTAAGCTCCTCCATTCTTCGAGATAGTTTTTATTTTATTTGATGTATTTTTATGATACAAACAAATAAAATAAACAAAACTCTTTAAAACTGATCGCCAAACAACATTCTATTCGGTAGCCCATGAATCATTGTAACGTAGGCTACTGTATTATGAAAGAAGGACGCCCAAAGAAATTAGTCTATATTTGGGGTTTTTTCAACCCTTCCCTTAGGTGTTAACGAATATCTCTAGAACAATTTACAGATCATTATTAAACTCAACCCAAATTTCCACCTCTAAAAGTGCGACGATATGTCTGGCATTTTTAAGGGAGATGAAATATCTCGGTCGCCTTAAAACAAATGTCTATAGTTTTCGCGTGGTCGTTTTATACTTAAAATTTACATACACTCTTCAGTATAAAATTAAAAATCTAATTTCTCTTTGAACAGTAAAACTGTACTTCTGTGAAATCCCATCATAGAAATATTATAATGTATTTAAAATAAATATAGTGAAACACCACAAATATTATTTCTTGTATCTACATTTGTTAAGGTTATGTGACACATTTAGGCCATCTTACACCAAACGGCGTTCAAGAAGCTGTTTTAAAACAAACGACAGAAACGAAGTGTTAGGAATGCGTTGGTCACGGGTTAAAATGTCGGTAACTCATTAAATACGCTGCAGCTATTGTAACAAGGTTATAAAGCATGCGATGGGGGTCGGGGGTGGAAGTGAGGGTTGAGAGTTAGGGGTTGGTAGGTCATTTAGTGTCCAGTGTCCGGCTGAATATGTCATGTCCATAAATTGTAACATTCATAGTGTGAACCAGGGCTTGGCTCTCTGTGGGACCTCTCCATTATACAGGGCTTCCCACAATTCCGGACGTAGATTTATTTGGAAATCCTTTCAACCGGTCACGCGCTCGTCTGTTACCGATCAGTTGCTGTACACGCATCGGTTAGCGCAGGATTTGGATAATATATTAATGCAGACATAACACAAACACATGTGTAGGCCTATGTAAAGCTCGCCCTTAATTTCTTACATGAATGCAATTTTACTCCACTAGGATTACGAATCTTCAAAACTTTATTTAAATTAAAAGTTTAAGGATAGTAAAGCGTGCGAGTATTGAATATGGAATTTATTTTTTAGTTATAAGACAATGAACCAGTACCTAGGGCTGCATTATGAAGGATTGGAAAGGATTGCGATTATATGTTAGATTGTTATATATGAATGATTGGAAAGGATTATGTAGGATTGTTGGATATGAAGGATTGAAAATGATTGTTATGATATGAATGATTGTTAGAGATGAAGGATTGAAAAGGATTGTGACTGTATGTTATATTGTTACATATGAATGATTGAAAAGGATTATGTAGGATTGTTGGATATGACGGATTGAAAAGGATTGTTATTATATGTAGGATTATTAGAGATGAAGGATTGAAAAGGATTGTGATTATATGTTAGATTGTTAGATATGAATGATTGGAAAGGATTATGTAGGATTGTTGAATATGAAGGATTGAAAAGGATTGTTAGAGATAAAGGATTGGAAAAGACTGTTATTATATGTAGGGTTGTTAGAGATAAAGGATTGGAAAAGATTGTGATTATATGTAGGATTGTTAGAGATGAAGGATTGGAAAGGATTGTGATTATATGTTAGATTGTTAGATATGAATGATTGGAAAGGATTATGTAGGATTGTTGAATATGAAGGATTGAAAAGGATTGTTAGAGATAAAGGATTGGAAAAGACTGTTATTATATGTAGGGTTGTTAGAGATAAAGGATTGGAAAAGATTGTGATTATATGTAGGATTGTTAGAGACACCTCCTAGTAGGGAATACGGGGGGGGGGAGGGGTAATTGCATTACGCCTTCAGGATGTAAACCTACTCTCCATTAGAGCCCTCAAGATAGTCTTGCAGCACTAGTAAAAACAATTTAAGGAAAGATAAACTAAAAGAAAGACATTATGATCTCTGGTCAATAGAATAGAGGACAATTGTGCGACTCGTTTGGACGTGAAAGAGAGCGGGAGAAAGAAACGAAAGCGAAAGAAAGACAGAGATTAGAGAGAGATTAAGAATATAGCACAGCTTGTAAATAGGGATTTTAATCTAAATTGACACAGCGTAAAAGGAGGATAGACGGAAAAAGAGGGAAGGACGGAGGAAGAGACCGAGGGGTAAGAGAGGGAATGAAGAGAGAGAGAGAGAGAATAGGGAAATGAAGGAAAAGGAAGATGAGAAGCAGAACAAAAAGGAGGAGAGATGGACAGGGTATCAGATGTAGAGACATAGTGTTTCGCCAGGATAGGTATTTTAAAAGTTTTCAGTTGTAATAAATATTAACATATGACCGAGAGAGTGAGAGAGAGATAATGAGATAGATAAAGAGAGGAGTGCAAAAGGCTTTGTATACATTTTTCTCTTTATACAATTTTAGTACCGTCTTCGCAAAACAAACGGAGCCAACAGGACGGTAGCCATGGAACATAACTTTATGAACAGGGTGTAGGCAGATGTCCAGCACCAACACCCACACCCAGTCCCTTCCAAAGGCACACTTCACTTCTTATAAAGGTATCAGTAACAATACGCCCGTTGTTGTAAATCGCGCGCCTTCACAAAGCATGTTACACGTTAGCATAGGCTACAACGTGCGCCTAGTTCATTAGCAAGGGCGAGGGCGAATGAGGCAAAAGGCAAAAAAATACAGCCTTCCAAACACGTTGTGTGGAGCGCGTTAAGGCCGATCAATAAATACAACCATTCTGAAACACAAAACAAAAACAAAATACCTAATTACGTCTCCTAATTCCGTACACAAAAACCATATTATATATTTATATATCTAAATGCTTTCCCCAGATTCTCGAAGTGTTCCACGTTGTAATTCGTTATTAATCCAATCCCTTCTATTAACGCACGCTCTCCTTATGTAGGCTTATATCTTGTATAAATTTTCAACTGTTAATAAAATACTTTTCATTCATCGACTCAAGTTTAAATAATTTTTTTAACCTGAAGTGGATGACAATTGGTGTTACTGGTTTTTCGATTATTTATTCATTAATTAAATTTAAAAAAGTTGATGTCTCGGTCAGATTCGAACTGAATGACATGTATGAAATCCAGCACTTTGACACCGAGCCAACTTCTCCATAACTAAAAATTTATTACTTAAAGATACAGGTCTATATGAAAACACAAGGGTTCCTTGGAACAATGAGGCATTATAAGAGCGATAAAATGAGAAATTATAGACAATCATCAGCTCCATAAATTAGAAACGATAAAAAAGAACCAAGTAAATAGTAACAAACAAAAATAATAGTCCAACAGCATATACTGTTGACAGAGGGAAATGGAAAAATGCAACGAAATTAGCTTTCTATTTTCCCACTTGATATTTTGATTGGGTCATACGTATATACACATTTATAATAATTATAGTAATTATATTATAGTATATTATATACTATATATATTATATTATATTTATAGTAATTATAAGATAAAAAGTAACTAAAATAAAATTTTTTTTTGTTGACCTCAGAAGGAATCGACTTTAAAAGCTTTTTTTCATATTACTTGTTTTATTTTATCATACAGCATTCTTTATTTAGGCTACTATATATATTATGAATTATATAAAACTCTCAACTACGTTGTAATACAATACAAGTTAATTGTAGCCCACCAGATAATCTATAAACCACTTTTTATAGGGTAGTCATCATCCATAACTTATTATATTATTAAATTTTCTTGAGCATTTTTTCACGTTTTTATTTTCATAAATTAATGACTTGTTGAATTTTTTATTTAATAATTTATAATTTTATATATTTATAAACAGCGCGCTGGGAGAGACGTTTTCGTCCGCACTATGTGAGACAATGAGACTATGCCCTCTTTGCAACATTTCACATTAAAATAATTAATTTAATTATCTTTATTATTTTTAATTGAAATTCAAAACCATTAATTATGTACTAAATTGGATTATAACACCGTCCACTATTTCCAATCCGTATTTTAATACACATTATCTACCAATTAGAACTTGCCATTAATAGATAATATATAACCACTAATTTATATCTCTTGGTCTATATTTATAACCCTCAATTAATCATCCCTATTTTATAATCTATTTAGTAAACAGGCATATATCATTTATAATATGTCATCGATCGCTTATAATTAGTTTACAAACCAATAGTCCACTTGTAATACACAATCCCCAACTTACAACTCGATTCAACGTCTATTTTTACAAAGCACCACTAGCCATTCATAATTTATAGTCTATTATAACACGCGTAGCCTATATCATTTATAACTAGTCATCAAACCTTACATAATTAACCTACTACGGGTCGCTGTGTTTATTAAAAAACTAGTTGCCTTTAATATGGGACTTATATTGTCGTAAAATAAATAAAACTCTGAATTCAACAAACGTATCTTAAAAATATCCCCAGGGATATTGATTTTAAACAAGTAATATAACACAAAATTTCAAGTAAATTTCTACTGAAGTAAAAAAAAATTATTTTAGTTAACCTCAAGCATTATTTATGATATTGTGTGGTAACCATGGTAACAGTTTAAGGTTATACAATGGAGGTTTCGGCGACAACCAGATAGGGAATGAAAATGTATACACATCTTTGAGGATTACATTTCTAGATATTGGAAAGTTGGCGCAGTGCCAAGGCGCTCTAAACTTCGAACATGAATATTCTCAGTTCGAATCCCGTTGTACATCACAAATTTTATAATTTAATTATTGAATAAATATTTGAGAAAACTGTATTCACAACAAATGCTATCTACTATACGTTAAAAAAAATCATTTGAACTTGATTGGATGTTTAAAAACCTATTAACGATTGGAAATTTGTACAAGGTGTTTATCAGTGTGAGCTAATAGAAGGAATTTAAAAATGAAAAGCAACCGGAGGGTTTCGATTAAGATTTATTAGAATTGTTGTACAACAATAGGCGTTTTATAAACACGTTTGTTCGGGATTAGAGCGGTGACACGGGACATATTTCAGAAGTGGAGCGATCGTCCGCTTCCCGGTAGCGAACATGTGCAGGGCACTCGGAGAGTGGCGCGTAAGAATGTCCACTGACGGGTTCATTAGAACACACCACAATTAATCTAATACCAATAGACCGCGTATATTTCCGTACAGAGTTAATTACAACAAAGGCCGGATATGCGCTGGGCTTGGCCACACACGGCCTTATGGCACTGTACATCACTCGACGTACATTGGCATTTAAATTAACCTCCAGGTTAGGTTGGGTTTACCGGATTCGACGTTAGGCCTGATTATGAGATTTATTAGGCCGGTTAGCAAAGGCATGGACAAATATCATTAGTCGGCTAGTTACTTGGACGTGCTTTCATTTGCAATAAAACAAATCTATAAGAAATTGCTAAAAATATAATTAACAAGTATTATAAACACACTTTTTTAAAAGTCAATTTTTACTTGTCAACAAAGAAAATTTCATTTTAGTTACTTTTTATTAAATAATTACAACTATTATAAATTAATTATTATAACCTATCCGTTAAAACAGCTGTTTTGCCACATAGCCTATAGGGTAACGTTTTTCTGAAATCATGCTATCACTTATTTTAAACCAAATGGGACGAAATAACTATATTGCATACCTTGCCCCTTTTATGAAAGGTTTTTCTCCCGTATAAAACTAAAATAATTCATTATTAAATTTAATAAATGAATTAATATCTACAAAAACTTTATTAAAATCAACTGTCATCAACTAGAAGTTTAAAAAAATATATTTGAACTTTAGTGGACAAATAAAAAGTATTTTTCTATTGAAAATTTATACAAGATTTAGCTTATATTAGAAGTGTGAACTAATAGAAGCAATTGAAAAAATAAGACAACTTTAAGCAAGATTCAACAAATGTTGTAGGTTTACAACCTTGAACTAAATGCCGATTTAGAGGTATGGTTATTTTCAAATATTAAACAACTTCTTCATTTAAATAGTTTAATTTTTTTAAATTAAAACCATCTAACGGATCAATTATGCGAAGTTCTAGGTTAGGTTAGGTTTAGTGCAATAGTTTATTTAAGTATCTAGCTATTAAGATAGTTATGTTAATTTATTAGTTCTAGGTATCGTTCAGAGATTTAATTAACCCTTAACTTTAGACTTCTGGTAGCCTATATCCTATATCAAATTTGTTTAAGTATTTACAACATGGGACGGTTTTTTTTGGCAATTCCAAATTTGTTTCCCAAGTTTAGGTTAGGCTAGGTTATTAATGTACCTAATCTAACATTAGGTTAGAATAAGATTCTAGTTTACAAAGTTACATAAACTATTATAGTTCTTAATATATTACCCTATATAGTATTACTTGAGTTATTTGTTTAATATAATTCCTACTACTAGTTCACACTCTTCCTACAGTCTATATATATATATATATATATATATATATATATATATATATATATATATAGTGTTCAAATTTTCAGTCGTTAATAAAATACTTAATCAAGTCATTAATTAAACTTAATGAATTAATTTTAGTTTTATATGGGAGAAAAACTTTCACAAAAGGGGCAAGGTATGCAATATATTTATTTCGTCTCATTTAGCTTAAAATAAGAGATAACATATGATTTCATAAAGCAGCTGATTTAATGTTATAGGTTATGTGGTAGAACAGCTGTTTTAACGCCTAGTTTGCGTTACTTTATTTATAATATTGTAACGATTTAATAAATCCGGTTGTTTTATAAAACGATTGTTTATATTACCAGTGAGATAGGTTGATGATATTTTTAAGTTCTTCACTAGATACAACACCGAGTTTTCCCCCAGATAAAACAAGAAAAAAATCCTGTAAGACGCGTCTCCTGTAGTACAAGGAAGGGATAAACACGTCTGACGATATTACATGTTATATTTATCCAGTGGGACTGGAAGAGGTCAAAATGTTTATGTACGACGTACGTCAGGGACGCGGATGATATTAAAAGTGCAGCAATAAGAGGGTGACACCAGTAGCAACCCTTAAATAAATAGTAGATTTCACCCCCTAACTTCCGTGAGTCATGCTACAAGGGCGGTTAGTTGAAACTGAAATTGACAATTTCATGGAAAACACGTAAACTGTGTATAATTTAATAATTTTACACAAACATTGTCCAAATGCTTACTATCGTAATACTGTGCTATAACCACTACAGGTTAGTGTTACAACTTGACATAAACCGAAGCAGCCCCTTTTGTGGACGAATGATATTTTTCGACGTTTTGACTACATTCAGTACAACGTCTTTTTCACTGGATTTTTTTTTCCTGGCGAAAAAACCAATTTTGGTTATCATCGCCGATCAACGGAAGTGACTAACGCAAAATATTTAAATAAACCAATAAATATCAAATAACCAAAACACAAAACCTAACAAATAAATATAATTCAACAAGAAACTTACTAATTCTTTATAACTATATAAAGAGTATCTTAAGACTTCCCAATAACAATATAACAATAAAGATGTAACAATAATTATGCAACTAAAAATATAAAACAATAAATAACAAAATAACAACAAAGAACAATATAACAGTAAATAAATAATTAAAACAATTTGTAAACATAATCTTATAAATTTTTAACAGAACTTATTAAACTATTGATATTTTAGGTGTATTTGTTACAGTTGAACAAACCTATCACACTTAATAAAATTTTTAGGCAATGTTAAAAAATTGTTGTCACTCTGAAATTGTGATAATAACAGACCATATAGTAAAACATAATACCCGCCTCAAGTATCACTTTACTTTGTTTTTGAAAGAGGACGGCCATTTCTGTAAATTTGTGCCGTTATTAAATAAAACTGTAGCTTCAAAAGCGATAGCTCTCATTTAAAATCTAAATATAGTGTCAAAACAAATAATATAAATTTTTTCTCAAAGTCAATTCCTACTCGAGTCAACAAAGAAAGTTTCTATTTTACTTTCTTTTTATTTTATAATTACAATTAATAAAAATATGTTTATACATATGCCAGAATAGTAATACTTAAGTGTCAAAATAAAAACCTATTTTTCTTGGAATTTTCCATTTCCTTCTTATATGTATGGTGTGTACTGTTATTTTTGTTTGTTATTATTTATACGCTTTCTTTTATTTTTGTCGCTTCCATTGTGTTGTAGTTTCTGTTAGCTTTCCTTTCGCAAAGTCCGATTGTGAAGCAAGGTTCGATACCGTTAATCCAGTTTGTTTATTTTATTCTTTTCATTAATTTTTAATCCTTGAGCATTATTTATGATATTCTTTAGTAACCATGACAACAATTTAAGGTTTACAATGGAGGTTTCGATGACAACCAGATGGGAGTAAACAAATTCATATACTTCTTCGAGAAACACACTTCTAGCTATGGGGAAGTTGGCTCAGTGCCAAAAGCACTTTTGAACACGAAGATACTCAGTTCGAATATGGCCCAGATCCCCTAGTTTTTTATAATGTAATTATTAAATAGATATTTGAAGAAACTGTGTTAAGGTCTATATATATATATATATAAGGAGATGGTGAACTAATAGAAGGAATTTAACAAATACAAAACTACTTTTAACAGGTAGATTTTACAATGTACAAGTTTAACATATTACTACTAGAACTTTCCATGATAGAGAGTGGTCACTTTTCAACCTTGGACAGGTTCATTTCAGGGGTAAGCGACTCCACTCAACTGATGCTATATTTCTCCCTTCTCCCAGTACCAAACGATCATTATATCATTTACTTGGTCTTACATAATCTCATTCACAATTACTTTTTTGCCTCTGAGAAAGGTGCTACGATCCGAAACACGCTGAAGTTATTTCGATAAAGTTAAATGTAATTAAAAAATGTTGTAATTAGAGGGTGTTCTGCATATCTACCTTTAAATACCTGAATCTGTTTATAAACCATATTTCTAATCAATTTGTCTAAAATGTTAAAAAAACAAATGACTCGAAAAACCTTAACGCCACTCAATTTGACTTGACTCCATCTCTTAGCGCTGTTTATAAAACAGGAAGGAAGGCTTGTTGTTCCGGCAAATTGTTATTGCATAAGTTCCCGTAGGAGTTGCAAGGCTTCCCAATTTTATCCCCATCGCAGCTTCGCGTTACAGCGTTAATCATCAGGAAGCCATATCGTACCGGAAGTGCGCGCCTCTTCACAATAATTAGTATGTTTCCCGCCAGCATATTTGTCCTATTGTAGTGTCGATATCGGAACAGCAGACCGTTCAATACATCGGATATAAGGCTGCATGTGCGATATTATTTCAACTGGCTGTCTCTTTCAAATGACCTTGAGCTACTAGTTTTAGAATTCATGTGGCTAATTCATGGTTTTTTAAAAACCTTTTTATTGTAGTAATACAAGTTTTGTGCCACGTTTAAAATTGTAAATGATTATAATTTAGGCCTATAGTATATTATTCCTGTATAGTTATTTAAAAATTATGCAATCAATATTTAGGAGTGAATAATTCGAAATTACGAAATTCAAATTAAATATTACAATATTACAGAACTGAATAATACAAAATTACGAAGTTAAAATGTAGGAATGGATAATTCTAAATTACGAAGTTAAAATGTAGAAATGAATAATTCTAAATTACGAAGATAAAATGTAGGAATGAATAATAAAAAATTATGAAGCTAAAATGTAGAAATGGATAATTCTAAATTACGAGGATAAAATGTAGGAATGAATAATAAAAAATTATGAAGCTAAAATGTAGGTATTCATAATAAAAAAATTACGTAGTTATGAAGCTAAAATGTAGGAACAAATAATACAAAATTATGAAGTTAAAATATAGGAATGAATAATACAAAACTACGAAGGTATTCTTAAAATGTAGGAATGAATACACAAAAACCTCTTAACCACAAACTTTCTTTAATTTACCCTAATGTACATTTCAGTTACAAAGTAACCATCCTCAGAGGGATAACATACAAAGTCTTTGTATGTTATCCCTCTGAGGATGGTTACTTTGTAACTGAAATGTACATTAGGGTAAATTAAAGAAAGTTTGTGGTTAAGAGGTTTTTGTGTATTTATTATTAAATTCAACCACAGTATATTCCTAATAAATAGTTGTAGGAATGAATAATAAAAAATTATGAAGTTAAAATAAAGGAAAGAATAATTTAAATAACGAAGTTAAAACGTAGGAATGAATAGTAAAAAATACCTAGTTAAAATATAGAAATGAATTACTCAAAATTACTAAATTAAAATTAATTATTACAAAATTATTTCGTTTAATTAAAGAAATGAATAATAGTAAATTACGAAATTAAAATATAGGAATGAATAAATAATACAAAACTAAAAAGTTAAAATATAGGAATGAGTCATACAAAATTACAAAGTTAAAATGTAGGAATGAATAATATAAAACTACGAAGTTAAAATCAAGGAATGAATAAAACAAAACTACGAAGTTAAAATATAGGAATGAATAATACAAAATTACAAAGTATAAATATAGAAAAGAAATATACAAAATTACAAAGTTAAAATGTAGGAATGAATAATATAAAACTACGAAGTTAAAATAAAGGAATGAATAAAACAAAACTACGAAGTTAAAATATACGAATGAATAATACAAAATTACAAAGTATAAATATAGAAAAGAAATATACAAAGTACGAAGGTAAAATATAGGAATGAGTATTACAAAATATAACTCTACGTTAGGTAATATGCATGAGGATAGTAAATTAAGAGGGGCAAAATAAAATGAAGTATTCAATATAATTTCCTGCCTCCCATATTAGATACCGCCATTGGCAAATTACTCACGGATACCACCGTTGTCAACGCATTAGCTAGTAGGGGCCTATTTATTGTCTCGCCCAATAATGGAAACAATTTAGTAGGCCTACCTCCAGTATAAGCCAAAATTAGTCCCGTAGGAAATTAATGAAATTATACTTTCTTATAATTTTTTTAGGACTACCACTATAGTATAGACTACCACCCCCAATCGAGAATAGGTCTACGTGTATTTGCCGATCCCTTTCCTTCTGCTTTCAAGGGAGTATACAGGTGCATGTCTCTCTAGCCCCGATAGCTAAACAGGTAGTCTACGCACCCTGCACTTGTCATGACGAAGCTGTGCTGTCGCTACTACTATAGTATAGACTACCACCCCCAATCGAGAATAGGTTACTTATATTTGCCGATCCCTTTCCTTCTCATTTCAAGGGAGTATACAGGTGCATGTCTCTCTAACCCCGATAGCTAAACAGGTAGTCTACACACCCTGCACTTGTCATGACGAAGCTGTGCTGACGCTACCACTATAGTATAGACTACCAACCCCAATCGAGAATAGGTCTACTTATATTTGCCGATCCCTTTCCTTCTCATTTCAAGGGAGTATACAGGTGCATGTCTCTCTAACCCCGATAGCTAAACAGGTAGTCTACGCACCCTGCACTTGTCATGACGAAGCTGTGCTGACGCTACCACTATAGTATAGACTACCAACCCCAATCGAGAATAGGTCTACTTATATTTGCCGATCCCTTTCCTTCTCCTTTCAAGGGAGTATACAGGTGCATGTCTCTCTAGCCCCGATAGCTAAACAGGTAGTCTACGCACCCTGCACTTGTCATGACGAAGCTGTGCTGTCGCTACTACTATAGTATAGACTACCACCCCCAATAGAGAATAGGTCTACTTGTATTTGCCGATCCCTTTCCTTCTGCTTTCAAGGGAGTATACAGGTGCACGCCCCTCTAGCCCCGATAGCTAAACAGGTAGTCTACATACCCTGCACTTGTCATGACGAAGCTGTGCTGTCGCTGCCACTATAGTATAGACTACCACCCCCAATAGAGAATAGGTCTACTTGTATTTGCCGATCCCTTTCCTACTGCTTTCAAGGGAGTATACAGGTGCACGCCCCTCTAGCCCCGATAGCTAAACAGGTAGTCTACACACCCGGCACTTGGTCATGTCGAAACTGTGCTTTCACGTTTTGTTATTATAAGTTACTAAAGTTTTTTCATTTAGTTATAAAACCATACAAAAAATTATAAAAATTTGAAAAATTTCCAAATTATATACTAAAATAATAATTTTTTACAAAGCAGTTGTCTTGGCGCCTGGAAACTAGCCATCAGCTAATTGTACTTTTAAAGTATGTCACTAAACAATTCAAGTTTAAAATAATTCCATTAATTTGAACAGTGCATATGTGATTAAAACAATTTTCGAAATTATAAACTTTCAGTATCTAATGCCTCATGTTTTCTAGGTATTTACGCGTTATTGATAAGCTTACGAATGAGTTCGACTTGTGGCTAAAATATTAAATTAGGGATACGACCCTAGACCTGAAT
>JBAIZL010000004.1:217662421-217672421 GCA_036971475.1 Prosapia bicincta
TGCATTATTTCGACAACCACTGTAGTTCTGTGGTATTTTCATTTTGTATGTGAAGTTGGTATTTTTGCAATTTTTGTTAATTTTTTGTTTACATTTTTTTGACATAATGGTTGTTTTGCTTTGTAATTATGCCATTTATTGGATAAACATTACTGACATGTTCTAGCGTTAGCTTTATAGGAACTGAAATAATCATTTTTTATTTAAATAGTCTAGTTTCTATTTTCCATCTTTAATAATTCCATATATAGCCTAACTTATTTATTTTCTTGTTATTATTTGTATGAACATGTTTTTATTTTGTACAGGGATTAATATAAACTACAATTAGGCCTAACTGTAGATTAGGTATAAGAACAGTTTGGAAGGAAACGACTTTTCTTAGGTCATAAACACTTTAGTAAGTAAGCTTAGGCAGCAACTTTTCTATTTCTAGAACATAAAATGATCAATACAGAAATGGTGAAGGAAGGCAGATGTGTTTGGGGGTGGGGGTGGGGGTGCGGAAGTAAGGATCTCGGGCACACGTCCTCTGATTTAATACAGAAGCCTGCGTCTCCTCTCTTCCAGATTTTAAGAAATTCTTGTGGATTTAGACTCTCGGGGAGCAAGAAATGTCATGCGGGTGTTTTATAGGGGGCCATTTGTCTTGCGCTACCCTTATCCGTATAAATATGTCAAAATGTGCTGAATATTCCCGACGCCCTGCACGCGTCACGGCCTGTCATCGACTCTAATGACGGAACGCTTCCGGCTAATTTCTCTCTATTTCCGGCCTTTTAATAACTCCGTTTTAAACACAAAGCACGTTTTTGTTGAAAAGTGGATTTCGTACATTAGTGAAGTACACAGCTCAATCAGCAAACATATTCCAATATTACAAAACTACTCTTATGAATATAAGTCACTTTTATTCCTTAATGACAATGCTGTACCTGTTATACTGCGCTGACTATTCTCAGGATGACTAGCTCATTAGGTTCTTTCTTCGGTAGCCTTACAGATTCATACGACCATTACAAGTATTTAGTTAAGAAATTAATAAAGTTTCTTAGATCTAAATAAATAGTAAGGGACTTTGATGAATAACAATTGAATAACTTAATACTCCAGTAGATGTTTCAGTCATTACAGTGTGCACGCGCACGCATTTCTTTGCTCAATTATAAAGAAATTGCACGATATAGTCTAAAGTTACAGTAAAACCCGTTTGTAAATCTGAAGATTTTCTAGTAAAACCTTAGTTTTACCAATTCTTAGTGGTAAAAATCCGAACTCTTCTGTAACCATCCTTATTTCGAGCTTTTACCTTCATGCAGTCGGTAAATCTTGGGCTTCACCTCAGAGACATGGTAAATGTTCTCCAGCCATACCGTAATGGACACGACAAATGTTACCTAACCCAACGTTACACAAACTAACCTAACCTAACCGTAAAGTACGCGCTCGTTGCTAGCTATAAACGATTAGAAAATATTCATTGCTTTATCCCCAAAACCAACATTGTTTAATCGTCATTGGTAAAACTTAGCACCTCCCAAACTCTAATGGTAAGAGCTTAGAAAATCCTCTCTTATTTATAAAATCTCTGCTAAAACCAGTCTTGGTAAACCCAGAGACTCACCTGAGATTTTCAAGTAAAACCCAAGATTTACCATCTCTTCATAATAAAAGTTCTAATGCTTCTGTGATCATCGTTCATTTAGAACTTTTACCATCTTGCACTCGGTAATTCTAATGTTTTACCTCAGAGACACGGTTACCAAAACCTAATCCATGCAAACCTAACCTAAGCTTGTTGCCAGCAAGAAAGTTATTAAGAACCCATTTTTTTAAATTTTCAACACCAACATTTAACAACCGTAACTGGTAAAACATAGCAATTACTTACTCTAATTGTAAGAATCCGAAAAATCATCTCTTATTTATAAAATCATTACATTTATCAACTCATGTTGGTAAAACCTGAGATTTACCAGTAAATGTTGAACCCTCCTGTGATCCTCGTTCATTTAGAACCTTTACCATCTTACACTTGGTAAATCTTAATTCTTTCTCAGAGACACGGTAAATGTTACCCATCCTAACCTAACATTACCCAAACTAACCTAAACTGAACTTAATTGATGCGTCACTATGAAGAAAATATTAGGAAATACCCATTATTTTACCCAACATTTAAAAACCGTCAATGGTAGAATTTAGCATCTCCCAAACCTTTAATGGAAAAGGTTAAAAAAAATCATCTTTTATTTATATAATCATTACATTTATCAACTCATGTTGGTAAAACCTGAGATTTACCAGTAAATGTTGAACCCCCCTGTGATCCTCGTTCATTTACAACTTTTACCATCTTACACTCGGTAAATCTTACTTCTTTCTCAGAGACACGGTAAATGTTACCCACCCTAACCTAACATTACCCAAACTAACCTAAACTGAACTTAATTGATGCGTCATTATGAAGAAAATATTAGGAAATATCCATTATTTTACCCAACATTTAAAAACCGTTAATGGTAAAATTTAGCATCTCCCAAACCTTTAATGGAAAAGGTTAAAAAAATCATCTTTTATTTATAAAATCTTTACATTTATCAACTCATGTTGGTGAAACCTAGGATTTACCAGTAAATTCTGAACTCTTCTGTGATCATCGTTCATGTAGAACTTTTACCAAGTTACACTCGGTAAATCTTAGGTTTTATCTCGGAGACATGGTAAATGTTACCCAACCTAAACTAAGATTACCCAAACTAACCTAACTTAAGCTTAATTGACGCGTCACTAGGAAGAAAATATTAGGAAATACGCATTGTTTTATTCTTAAAACCAATATTTAAAAACCGTCATTGGTAAAACTTAGCATCTCCCAAACTTATAAAATCTATATATTTACCACTAGTGTATTTGACTGGCTTATTTTGTTGTTGATGGTGGATTATCGACAGGCTTTTTACTTTTCTAGTTTACGCTAGTCTAACAAGCAAAACGCTGTAATTTTGCCGATTTAGAAATCTATTAAAAAAACAAAAATAATAATATTATTTTACCATTTATTCTGGTCTTGACACAATAGCATTCTTCTTTGATTATGTTACATGTGGCTAATAACAACACAACAAAGCAAAGGAATCATAAGACATGTCGCTTTGGAAGTGTTGGACGTCGGCTTTACCCTTGTTGTGGCCACCCCATCATGCTCCACTGCGTCTCAAAGAGCCGCCAGAATCTGTCCGGCCGGAAAATTGCAAAATTTCTCTCCTTAACGCGTCTTCTTTCATCGAGGATTAGAGGAATGTGAAATATTGCGATCCCTACAAGAGATTATAGAACATCTGGTCAATGCATTATTACGTCATCAGGGGCTAATCACATGTTTTGCTGGGTAAAGCATTGCCGTAACGGACATTCAGAACAAACCGGTAAACTTTTTATCTTTCGAGAAAGCGTTAAGGGGGTAGAGAGTTCCTTAAACATAGCTCTGTGCGAATATCAGATTAAACGTGGATGGAGGAGTTTAAAATGTACATAAATTAATAGCCTCTTACTGATAAAGTTGAATACAAGTCATACAAAAAAAGTCAATTCCTACCTAAGCCAACAAAAATTATTTTAGTTACTTTTTATTAAATAATTACAATTAATATAAATAAAGTAACATAACCTATGTTTTAAAAGAGCTGTTCTACCACATAACTTATAATATAAAGTCAGTTATTTTATGAAATCATATGTTATCACTTATTTTAAGCCAAAAGATACGAAATAACTATATTGCATACCTTGCCCCTTTTGTGATACGTTTTTCTCCCATATAGAACTAAAATTTAATTAATGAATTATTATTTGGAAAAAAAACTAATAACATCAAATGTCATTCTACAAATTAAAAAAAATTCAATTAAAAAAATTTTATTTCAACTTGAGTGGATGAATGAAAGTATTTTATTAAATATATATATATATATATATATATATATATATATTAAAATATATATCAATAAAAATTAATTTATTCTTTCTAAATCAACACTTAATGTGCATTTCAGTTACAAGGTAACCATCTTCAGATAAACACATGTACTTATAGGTTGTATTTAATATTTATTTTAAATTTTAAAAAACCATAACTGAGTTATTCTTGTAATAATTTCCTCTGAAGATGATTACATTTCAATCGAAATGTACATAAGTGATTACATAAAGAGTTTTTGTGGTTAGGAGATTGTATTTATTTAAAATAAAAAAATTAAACCACAGTGCTTCAAGTTGTTATTTACTTATTGTGTTTAGCTAACCTAACCTAGATTCTGTAATGGGCAGTAGCGGGCAGACTCCTCCTTCCCCCGATCGAGAGTACAATTTTACATAAACTATCCCGGCCAGGAGATGCCATAACCCTCCATAATCCCATTCTTGGCGAATCATTCTCTTTTCTTTTCACCTACGTAAACCTGTCTGCTCTTCCATATCATTTTTCTTACAAGGGAGTGTAACAAGTAGACCTCACTTCATCCCCGATACAGAACAGGTGCCTTCACGTATAATGCAATAATCCAGCTTACACCACCCTACCTCCGGATTTTATGATTCTATCTTTAATGGTTCTACCTAAGTTATATCCACAAACATTTCATATTCATAACTTAGCTTCGGCATTATAACTCATTATTGTAATAAATTTAACATTTTTAAAAAAAGTCAAATTTGTAAAAATTATACAAAAGAGCAGGTATACACAATAACTTTTTAAATTCAATTCCTACTTAAAACCAACAAAGAGAAATTTAATTTTATACTTAATAATTACAATTAATATAAATAAAGTAACATAACCTATACTTTAAAACAGCTGTTCTACCACATAATCTAAGACATAAAATCAGCTGTAATGAAATCATATGTTATCCCTTATATTGAACCTAATGGAACGAAAGAACTAAATTGCATACCTTGGCTTTTTCGTGAAAAGTTTTTCTCCCACATAAAACTAAAACTATTCATTAAATTTAAATATTGAATTAATATTTTTTTAAACTGTAGTCTATTAACATCAAGATTCATCCACTACAAGTTTTAAAAATGTATTTGAATTTGAGTGGATGAATAAAAAGTATTTTATTAACGATTGAAAATTTGTAAAAGATATATGATAGGATACAAGATATAAATAAATAAATATATATATATATATATATATATATATATATATATATATAATAAATTAAAAATATTTCAAAAACAAGAATACTTTTAATGAATATATTTATTCTTAAATTATTATTTATTCTATTATTCTTATATTAGAATAAATATATTCATTAAAAGAATTCTTGTTTTTTAAATATTTTTAATTTATTAACTATATTACAAGAAAACATATCACCATATTTAATATATATATATATATATATATATATATATATATATATATATATATATATATATATATATATATATATATATATATATATATATTCAGGAGAGTGTGAACTAATAGAATAATTTTAATCAATAAAAACCCTACCTCCAAAATGTAATTTGATACATATTTAGTAATGAACAAATAAATAAAATTATCCTAGCGTATAGACTACCTGCAATGCAGGGTGTACGAGCCTTCCCTCTTAACTTGTAAGAAGGGCGCACGGGCTTTTTATAACCAAACCCAATTAGAGTTTATTCAATTTGAATATAAAAAGAGACGGTATGATATACGTTCCTATTTACAAATTATTTTTTAAAATTTTATGCAGTTTTACAGTTGTAGTAGAAAAAACTTATAGGAGCAATGTAAAAATAAATATTAAATACGATTTTTTCAAAAGGGTTGTTATTTATAATGAATAATAGTGTTTCTTCCGCTTCCTAGGTTACTCTGTTTCGATTCCTCGGTTATCTTGGACAAGAGTTGACTTTTCCTCAGAATTTCCGAGGTCGTTTAATCTTCTCTGTTTCTCTTTGCCAGTATTTCTCTATTCATAGAAGACATATCATAGTGGCCGCTTCTTAGCGACGCGGTGTTTTCTTTTCACTTTCCTTATATCGATATAATTAGGAAAGCTTTCCAAGCCAATCCCATTGCACACGTCAAAACAGTGTTCATTTATATGACTTTTGTCAGCTGAGTTCAGTCTTTGCTTCTTAATGACTTTTTCCTTTCCATCTTTAGCAAGCTTTCTACTCCTCGTTTTTCCCTCTTTGTCATTCCCTCTGTTATTTTCCAACTCCACGGACGGCAAAGAAGAACTTTCGTTTCATTGCAAAGGACGCTTATAAATCTTCCAAATCGTTTCATCCTCTCCGTTTTCTCTTCTATTTGCGTTCTATCTCTACTTCTTATGATTATTCGTTTTGCTTTTAAAAGTTCTTTCATATTTCGTTCTATTAACATATCCCTGTTGTTTTATTTGATTTTCAGGTAAAAAAATAATGTAATTCAACTCTTAGACCATATTGAAATTCTATAATTGTAATACATAAGTCTGTTTCAAAAGTTCTAACCAAGTTTTGAATATACGAAAGATGCGTACAACGAATTGTGCGTAAACCAGGAATATTGATGCGTACAGGATCAAGTTTTGACAGGGTAAGCTATGACGACAGTACATTGTGACGCGAAAAATGCGTACAACTTTTAGGCGAACACGGATATTTTAAAATCGTTGAGCTACATAAATGAGTTCTCTGAGCTAAACATAGATGTCGCTTAGTTTCTCGGAGCTGGAGATCCTTTAAAACTTTATTTATTTTACATGATTGCCATCACACTTTTCAAGGCTTTGGACTGGCAAAATGATTATAGATATGTTGAGCTATCATTTTGTTGTATATAAAATCACCTTGTAGCCTCGGTAGTTTTTTTATATTTCAAATTGTTTTTCATTTTACAGATTTTTTAAATTTTAATCTATATTACAACTTGACAAATTTATTTTATCTTACAATCTGATTTCTTGGGTCTAGTCTAATCCATTTTTTTTAATCTAGGAAAGCGATTAAACTACATTAGTTTGTACTTTCTAGGTATGTTTTTTTTGTTTTTTGTTTTGTTTTGTTTAATTCTTTCCTCCGACTTAATATACTTTCTTTTTCTTCTCTTTCCTTTTAAGTGTAAGTCCAGTGTCATGTGCATAGGAGTCGAAGTTTCAGCATATTTTGATGAGTCTGTTTCGTTTAAATCGAACTTTTCACCTTATCGAATTTATCAATTAAACTCAAAGTGGCCACTGACAAAGTGAAAACCCTTTTTTGACCTATTTTGACTGCGAAAATTCAAAACCTTGAAAGTTATTAGCAAATATTTTAGGGGTAGATGACCTGGGATGACAACTGGATCCTGGTTTGTACGCTTTTTTCGCTTGTCAAGTTTACGACTTACCCTCGTCAATTACTATTATTTACTCATGTGTGCTACGCATCTTTAGCTGTACGCATTTTTCGTGCCACCAATGTTTTGTTGTATTTCTTACCGTTTAGTTGTTTAAAGTGGGGTACTGAAAACAGCTCAGGATGTTTAGAAAGAAGTGCGTTTGAAGAAAAATAAAAATCTCAATTCACTCAGTTTACAAACTCTCAATTAACTCTTTATAACGTATATTATAACTTATGGCTCGTTTAACCCGATTTAACGTTCACCCGTTCCAAAATAACGTAACATAAGCTACTTGAATCAAAATATTCCTCAACGATATTAATGAAACTGAAAGCTTTTCACAGATTTGGTATTACCACGGAACCAATCATTTTAGGTAGAATTTGATGACTAAGCAAAATTTACTTGAGAAAAACAAAACGTATTTCACGGTTGATTCTTTGCTATTGTTTCGTGGCATTGAAGCGCTAATATCAGCTGGCAGCTTCTGAAGAAGGTTTTTCTTGCAAATGTTTTGACGTAATAACTAATCGATCGTTAATTTGTTATAATGCAGCCGCCGCGAAGTGGCCATTCCGCTTCCTCATCGAAATAGCTGGTTTTTTTGCGACGCCTGAAGAACGGTTTCTTGTAAATATTGTAACTAATAGGTCGTTAATTTGTTATAATGCAGCCGTCGTGAAGTGGTCATTTCTCTTCCTCTTCATAATGTCTGGTTTTTCTCTGTCTCTCTTTTCTCTGTTTCTATTCATGTCCGAGGAACACAGCCAGAACCTGTATTATACCCGTAAGAATACAAAGTCAATAACATCTAACAATCACTGCTTAGTGTATTTCGTGCCTTCCGAAGAAATGCCTTAGTAAATGATCAGTTAACCGCAACGTTTCTCTCATCCCATGTTTCTCTAACCCGAATCATTTGTTCGCCCTGATTTGAAATAAAAGTCAATAGGCCTATGTGAATTTAAAATCTATCTGTTATTTTGATAGTGTTTAATTGAATCAAAGTTGTTACAAAGTGTGAACTAATTCCATTGTGTGTGTGTTTGTGTGTGTGTGTGTGTGTGTGTGTGTGTGTGTGTGTGTATGTGTGTGTGTGTGTGTGTATGTGTGTGTGTGTGTGTGTGTGTGTGTGTGTGCGCGCGCGCGCGCTCGTGCGTGTGCGTGTGTGTGTGTGTGTGTGTGCGCGCGCGCACGCTTTATATATATCTATGAAAAAAAGTATTCAGTTATTTAGAGCTGGCTACCTCTAATTTAAAAAAAAATACTTTCAATCCATATTTCACGTAATACCCTATTCTTGTGAGTTTGTATCCTACATCACACATAAATAAAGTGCGAGACAATTTGTTTGGAAATATATTGATCCAGTTTTCGGGATTTACGGTTGCCAGATCTCCCGGAACTTATAGCATCCGGGAAATTTATAGCATTTATTGACTAAACTATTTTAATCAAAACCTCGTATGCAGTTCTTTCTTATCGTAGAGTCTCGATTATTTGAAGTGAAGAAAACCTATGGTACCTCGGATAATCGAACATTCGGATAACACGTAATGTGTCAAAACTCGAGAGGGAAAAGTATGATTTAATGGTGAAAGCAATGAAAACGTGGTGAAAGGTGTGAGAAAGGCATATACTGTATTATTAAATAAAAAAAAAATTATGTACACAAAATATACAGAATGAAAAAAATAAGTTACATACATAAATTGAAAAGCTATTTTTATGTCGATCATATCGAGAGCCAAAACCTATATATGTACTGCAGACTGTTTTTTTTCCAATTCCTTCTATTAGTTCACAGTCTGCTTATAGTCCCTACATATCTCTTGTTCAAATTTTCAATTGTTAACAAAATACTTTTTATTCATCCACACTAGTTCAAATGGATTACATTTTTAAAACTTATTGTGGATGACACTTGATGTTAATACAGTTCTTTCCAAATATTATTTCATTAATTAAATTTAATAATTAATTGATTTTGGTTTTATAGTTTGGATAGTTCATTTTAGTTGGGTGAAAAACTATTCACAAAAGGGACAAAGTATGCAATATAATTATATAGGTTATTTGTTAGAACAGCTGTTTTAAGGCATATGTTATGTCACTTTTTATTAATTGTAATTAATTAATAAAAAATAACTAAAATGTAAAAAAAATGTTGACATCACTAGGAATCGACTTTAATTTTTTTTCTTCAATTACTTGTTGATTAGTTCGGTTAACGCGAATTTCAGATATTCGGAGCTCGGATAACCGAGGCACTTCTGTAGTTGGTAATGGTCAAAACCTCTCTACCTCCTTCCAAAATCTCTCAATAGACTAGTCGGCTCCGATTACAAATCAATGTCTCTCAACAGCGACCAGCCTCCTCCCATTTCAAACCTGTAGATCTCGAAAATTGCCCATTTACACGACTAATGGTAAATCACCTCCACTCCCGGACAGACCGACTGTTATTAAAGTAATTTCATAGTCTTGGCTGAGTGGTCGAGGCATTTCACGCCCTACCAAAATGGCCGATCGTGATTTGTCACCTGTCATGACCCCGATGACAGGCGTCATCCATGAACGGATCGGCCTGTTTAGTTTTATGCATGATTTAATAAGACA